>MDKH01057774.1:0-110513 GCA_005239495.1 Nicotiana undulata | reverse complement strand
GTTGGCTAGCCTAATTCCACGATAAGCGCCATCACGACCTGTTAGGATTTGGGGTCGTGACATTCCCCTACTTTTTAAACCGAGGGAAAATCGACTTGAGTTTGTTTCCAATTTTCCCACGCTAGCTTTTGTAATGTGCTCAACATTTCTGTGTTACGTACGTCTTAATTTAATTTTATGTGTTTTACCCACAACCTGAATCTTCACCAAAGTACGTAATTTCTATTGATTATCTTAGAGAACTCAACATTTGTATAAATACTAATCGTAAAGGGCCTCAAAACTTATCAAAATTAGCAAAAAAAGAGAATATCCAAAGTGCCCAAAAAGGTTCCAAAATGATATTTTATTCTTAGTCTAACACTCAAGCACAAAGGTATGGCGCTTTCAATAGTATTATGTGTTTCGACATCATACGCAATCCTTATCCCACAGTATCTCTATAAGTGTTTCACTTCATAAAATCATTTTTTAGGATTACTGTTAAATTGCATTTTCGATAAGAAAAGTCAATGATCATTATCGCCGAGGATTGTGGTGCAATGAATAAGATCCCTTTATTTTTAATGTTTTATGTTCGAGTCTCGAGAACAAAAGAAATCCTGATAAAAAACGTTTTCCCCTTTAATAAATCTTATGCGACATGAATTTAGATTAATAGAGGGCTCTATACGAGTAACGGACATCGAATCGAATGAGAAACCAAATAAGAACATCCCAATTATTGAATCTTGAACCATATCGATGGCATGTACTCTATTTTGTTTTATGACACTTGACACTTAACTTGAAAATAGAAGCATGGGATGAAAATAAAATAGATTAAAGGGAAAAGGAAAAGTAATGAAAAGGTTGCCGACCTGCAGGTGCAGTGGATAAGGAAAAAGAAATTTAAAAAAAACATGGAAGAAATGATGTAAACGAATAAAAAGAAAAGTAAAATTCGAAGCTATAGTAAACTTATTCTTGCAGGATAAGTCGTCTATGACAACCACGAATTAGATATCAATTTAATGGACTTCAATTCAGTCCACACTTGTATATTTTATCGACCACATGATCATTTTCTCCTTCGATATTAACTTGTTTTTATTTAAACGACACATGACTAAAAACGTTGTATATGCCTACGTGACAATCTGGTGGACCTAACACTAGGTGAAGTATAGATTCAAAAAACAACAACAATAACAATTCAATGAGTTTTCACGAGTGCGGTCTGAGAAAGATAGAACGTATGCAAACTTTACCCCTATCCCGGAAGGTAAATGACTGTTTCCGAAAGACCCTCGGCCGTATAGATTCAAAAATGAAATATGAGAGTTTGATTTTATTTTATTTTTTGCTTTTTTTTCTCTATATAAGTGTTTGTATTTAGTTTTGGAAAAATTGTTAGAAAGAAAAAAAGAAAAAAACAATCGTTTCGAAAAACAAGCAAGAAAAGTCCTCAAATTTGGCCTTTTATCTCCCATTCATTTTCAGTTAGCTACAGACGTTCAAAGGGTAATGACAACGACGTGCACGGCATATGATAAAAGGATTTGATGTTGCCCAATCATAGCTAATTGCGAGCATACAAAATTTAGGATTTAAACATAATAGGTTAGCCCTTTAAAAATTCTTAACACTTAGAGCATTGTACATTTGAAATATAAGGTTATATCTATAACATACTTGGTGGGCCTTTGAACTTTAGAATTGTAAAATTCCGAAAAAAAGTGACAAAATTCAAGTAAAATTGGCATTTGAAAATTAGAGTTGTGTTTGGACATAAATATAATTTTGGATTGTTTTTGAATTTTTATGAGTGATCTGAGTGAAAATTTTAAAAAACATATTTTTGGAGTTATTCAAATTTTCGAAAAATTCCAAAATTTATCTTCAAGTGAATATTGAAAATTTTATGGCCAATTACTGATTCCGAGAAAAAGTAAAAAAAATTCAAAAAAATTAAATAAAGTTTCATGGCCAAACGGGTCCTAAGTATTTATTAAAATTTTGATGATTATAAATAAATAAATTTTGATGCGTAACAGAAACCCGATGCAATTGAACCCGTAAAACCTAAGCTACATCTGGCTACTGTGTAAGAGTCCAACACACAAAGAAAACCTGCATTTATTCATTCCATATTTCCATGTCCAAGATGAAAGTAGCATATACCTGATTTATTCGTTTTCTTTTTTTACTTTTTTGGGGGGAATTACACATAAATACAACTCACACACGTATATCGCAACTAAGTAGGCTTATATTTAGGAAAATTTTACCTTCTATAGCAAAGCTTTACACTCAATTTATTATAAATAAAAATTCTTTTAAAATATGATTTTCTATAGCTACCTTTTAATTTTTATAGCAAAATATGTATTTATGGTCACTTCCTTTCGTTAAGCCATTAAATTCGCTGTCTAATATTTTTCTCTCTCATTCTTTCAGTTTATTCTCTCCCAAAATCATTGTATCTTATTTCTCTCTACACGATCTCTCTCTCACACCGCCATTATCTTCCCCATTGTTGAACCACGATTCTCCTTTATTTGCAGGTTCTCTATCTGAATTGTTCTCAAACCCTAGATCTCGATTTGCTGGATTTCATCTCTGTTAACATGAGTTACCAAAATGTCTTGATCAAAGTTTCTGATATGAGTTGTATCTTTTCTCAAAGTGGAGCGGGCATGATCTGTTCATAAATGAATTGATTTGAATATTGACATGGAAGAGGAAAGGACAGAGGAAAGGATGGCAGCGACTAATGAGATTAGGATTAGGTTTGGGAAATGGGTTAAACCATTCATATGTACAATGGAATTGTATTTGCAGGTTCATCAGAAACCGTTGAAGCCGAAAAGAGAACAAAAAAACGCAATGACCCTAATCGTAGATGTATTTATATGTATTCGGGATCCGATATATTGATTTTTAATATAGTAGGTTTCTCTTCTTGTGTTTAGATGTACTTATATGTATTCGATAAGGCATACACTAATTTTTATTTTGTACAATGATTTTTTATTATTGTATTTAGATGTGTTTGTATGTATTTGAGTTCATACAATATTTTAAATACATTGTTAGTTCTACCATTTTGATGTTATTCATCAATTAGTTATGCATTCAATCTAACTGTATTCATTTGTATTTTCAACCTAACTGTATCCATATGTATTTAAAACAACGTAACAATACAATGAAATACAGTAAAACACTCTCAATATAAGTAGAAAATCAATGAATACAACCAATGAAATATACTCAATAAAACAATAATACAATATGAATAAATAAAATATTGTATTGAGGTATTCGTTTTGTCTCAATCAATTAAGAATGTCTTAACTGGATAAATTCAATTTTTTCTTCTGGTTATGCCTTTTCCTCATTCTTATTAGGTTGTGAATACAAAAATAAAGTTGAATACATTGAACAAAAAATGTAAGATACATCGCTAGGTTTATTATGAAATATGCAGGCAGTAAGTTACTATTACAAATTGTATCCGGCATAAATACATAATGTGTTCATATACAGAAAATAAAATTTAAAAGTATTTCAGTAGATACTTGTATCAATTCCGATCAGAACCTCGAACAATGTCAGGAAAAAAACTCGAATTGTATCAGGAAAAAAAAGGAGGGACTGAAACTTTGAAAAATGCTCTATTTTTTGGTGTTTAGCGTCTAATAAATCTTCTCATTAATTGGATTGATAATGTTGTGTGTTATAATTGATTTGGGTGAGTTATATTAGGAGTGTATCCCGTTAAATTAGCATCTTTCCGTTATTAAACAAATGAATAGACCTATTATTACGTTGTATTCATGAATACATTGTATGAATACATGTGAATACAACGGCTGACAGCTGGGCTGTCCTATTTTTTAGCCGATTTTTGCTACTGTATTCGTGAATACAGTAGCTCGAATACACCGAATATATTACCATAACAACTGAAAAGTAGCTACAGAAAGCAATTATGTATATGGTAGATATAGGAAGTTAATAGCCACTAAACAATTGTCATTTTTGAAAATTCCTCTGTATTTAACCTTGCAAAATTGTAGCCCAAATATAATAGGCTAAGATTCAACATCCCACTCCAAACTGATTTTGAAAATTACTATTCAATTTTTTTTAAAATGCTCAAGATTTTTAAATTAATTTTCACTTCAATAATTGTGACTTAAACATTAGTTCAACAAATCAAATCCATTTGGGTGGTGAAAATTAGGTTTTTAATATAATCCACTATTGTTGAACACGCTTAAATAAGTGAGTTTAAATTTCAAATGTGGTTTTATGAGAAATTTGGAGTGGATGTTGTTTAGACTTGTTAGAATAGTATAAAGACATTGTATACAAAATTTGAAGTCATTTAATGAATATTTAGAGTGGTCCACCATTGTTGAACAAACTTAAATAAGTAGTCTTAAATCTCGAATTTGGTTTTATGAGAAATTAATTTGGAGTGGGTGTTATTTAGGCTTGTTAGAAATAATATAAGGAGGTTGTCTATAACAGTTGAAGTCATTTAATGGAGATTTGCACTGGTTTTGAACAAGAATTGCAACTGAAAATCATGGAAGTTCGTCTGCAGATGCTTGCATAAAGGTGTATAATAGCGTATAAGAGGTGTTTATACACCCATATACACTATTATACAATATATACATCATTATACAAAAATTGACTTTGTCTTGTTCCTTGCGTCTTTTCTTAAATTTAACTCAAATCTTGCTCAAATCTACTCCAGATCACTTTAAATTTAAATTTTGAACTCTTTTCTATGTTTGCAATAAATTGGAACAACATCCAATCAAAACAATTAACAAACTCAAAAAATTCAAATTTCGAAAGCGAAGATTTGAATGGCCTCAATTGTGGACTTCTGTTCTTCAATTTTATTACATTGCAACCACCTTTTGTCTTGAGAGATGGATTAAAATAAAATAAAATAATAAATCCATGAAAAAAATGAGGATTCTTATATGCAAAAACTCCCACCTTTCACCTCCAAAATTTTTAATTTCTCTGTACTTTTTGTGGTCAGTTTAGGCGAAAGAAAGTATAGAGAAAACAAAACACAGCAATGGCGTGAGAAAAGAGAGAAGAAATGATAATAAAAGTGAAAATTGAATATAACCCTTAAAATAATTAAGTGGGCTAAAGGTTGAAAAGTTTCTTTCACGTTTTGTACAGCCTAGGCCAAACATGGTAAGAATTTCAAACCAGAGACATTTATTATTAGGTCGTTGGGCCAAGTGACAGGGCCGTAATTCTTTTTTTTTTTGGATATGTGAAAGATAGTCTTGGCATAATGTTCTAATCACATGTTCAAACGGCAGAAAAAATGGAGTGATGTTAGGCTAGAAACCCATGTTATAGAGTTTGCACTCTAATCACTACATTTTACTTGTAGTTGAGCTTAATTAATGGTGATTTGCGCTTGTTAAGTCGGGATTGGAGGTGGTAATGAGGTGGCATTTCACGTGGCGTCCAATTCCATAAAATGTCAAGCCTCGTAGATAGTGTGGCCACAGTGGAGGGCACTAACGGAGGAGGGATATTTTGTTATCAGTGTTATAACGTCGATGATAATATTAGACATAATCATTTTTACATAGTAGTGAAATATTTTGATCGTTTTCAGTAGAAAAAATCATAGGGGGAGTTCAACGCACGCTATCCTTTTCTTTCTCTCTTTTTCGTATTTCTACATAATTAACAAAGAGCATAAAACGTACATCTGGCTGCATTTTAGAGGTGGAAAATGTCGAGTAGGATATGGAGAGTTTGAAAATGGGTTAGGCAAAAAGAAATAAAATATTCTATTTATTCATATATAATACGGACAAAAAATCGGTTAACTAACGGATATGAATACCTATAAATATGGTCATTGTTAAAACAATTCCCGCCTCAATATATGTTGTAAAAACAACATTTTTTCCCTCTCTCTATTTCTCTCTCATGACCATTTGTTCCATTTCTAATTGTGTTAGGATTAGGTCTTCAAGTTTATCAGATGTTTATGGAGTTTCACAGAGAAGAGAAAGGATTGAGGAAGATGATACTAAGAAGACCAAAATATCGGACATATCGAAGGGTTTATATTTTTGTCTGAACACTTAAGATTTTGGTCTTTATCTTTGATCTATTGGGCTGCACTAGTTTCATCATCATTTGGGCCCAAATTTGGGCTCAGCTTTCTCTTGGGCCTGCTAGAACATATCAGATATTGTATATACGATTTTCAGTTATAAATAGTCTAGATTATTTTATACGTATCTATAGTTTGTTATTAGGAAGCTAGTAAAATATAGACAAGTGTCATAGTTAGTTAGAAATCGATTCCATTCCTTTTGCTTATATACACGAGCTGTACATTCTTTGAGTGAATACACAGAAAATTTCCTTATTATTCTCTGTACTCTGACATGGTATCAGGGCCCTAAAGGGACGATCTCTCTTTCTCTCTCTCTCTTAATTTTTTTTCTTCCTTCTCTATTTTTTCTTTCGATCTTCTTCAGGGGAGACGAAGTTGAAAACAGTCCCACATCTGCAATAGGAACCAGCACCCCATATATCATCAATGTTGCTACTTCTACACCTGGGGCTACCCTCCTTGATTCATCTCATTCTCTTTACGTTCACCCTTCTGACTCCCCCGGTATGCTCCTTGTCAATACAATGTTTGATGGAAAGGGGTATGGAGGTTGGAGAAGAGGGATTCTGATTGCTTTGTCTGCTAAAAACAAAGTTGGTTTCATAGATGGAAGCCTCATTCAACCCAAGATCTCTTCTGATACTTTCAAGTCTTGGGCTTGTTGCATTGACATGGTCATTTCCCGGTTGTTAAACTCTCTGTCTAAAGAGAGTGTTCTCTACTCTAAAACAGCCAGGGATATCTGGAATGAACTAGAAGAGGGGTTTGGGAAAACTAATGGACCTCAGATCTATCACTTACAAAAGGAGATAAGTGAATAAATGCAAGGTAATCGGGATATAGTTGGTTACTACACCAAGCTGAAAAGGCTATGGGATAAACTGGATAGCTTCGATGATACTCAACACCGTACATGTCCTTGTACGTGTGGTGGCCAAGCTAAAAAACTTTAAGTCAGAGCAAGATGGAAGGATAATTCAGTTCCTCATGGGACTGAATGATTCTTATTCATCTGCTCGGAGCAATTTTCTTATGTTGTCACCACTACCATCAGTCAACCATGCCTACTCTTTGCTCATAAGAGATGAAAAACAAAGAGAGGTACAAATATCCCATCACCCTGATAAAAGTGCTTTTGTTGCAGCTCAACAGACCTATGCTGGACAGAAGTACACCCCTGATAAGAAAGAAAATTTTGCACTAAAGGAAGGGGGTCAATTTTGCAATTATTGTAAGAAGCAGAATCGTACGATTGAGAATTGTTATAGGCAAATTGGGTTTCCTTCAGATTTTAAGTGCCCGTTTGGACATAAAATTTGATGGAAGATTTTTCCAAAAAAATTCACCTTTTTTCGAAATCAGCATTTATTCTAAAATTTCCAATTTTCACTTAAAGATGCATTTTGAAAATTTTCGAAAATTTGAAAAACAGCAAAAAGCTATTTTTCAAAAATTTCACTCAAATCAATCACAAAACTTAAAAAACAACCCAAACTGGAATTTATGTCCAAACACAACTCTATATTTCAAATACCATTTTCACTTGAAAAAAATTTCACCATCTTTTCGAATTTGTCCAAACGCCTACTAAGTTTACCAAGTCTAAAAGGTTTAATGGGGCCAAGAGAAATTATGATCTGTATTTGGATGCTACAGATTCAAAAACTAATAGTGCAGGGGATCAACCAATGACTCAGAATCAATTCCACAACCTATATGATGTTTAGCTTAAAGTATATATATTTCTATGTATATCGCCTCATATTTTACTTTTGTTTTGTGAATTTGAAATGTTAAACATGATGATTTATATTAATTTTAAGTGTTTTTTTGTATAGGAATGATTCGGGAGCAAACGGGGGCGAAACACGCGAAATTAGAGCTAAAACGGACGAAACCGGCAAAAGTGCGATTTTGGGTGCCACAGGCAGTGCCTGGCGCCACCTGTGGCACTGTGGGCAGTAGCTAAAATAGGAGCAGCGCCCTGGTGAGTGCCCAACGTCTGTCCAGGGCGCCAGTGGTGGGAAATTGGCCTATTTTGCCCGGGACACGGTTTGTTCGGCCCTAGACCTACCCAACACGTATAAAAGCAAGACTAAACCTATTTTTGGAGGCGGTTGACGCCACATTGAAGGAAAAACACACACGGGATCGTTAGGAAGAGGAGAATTCTCAGTTTTCTTCATCTTTTCTAGTTTTTACAATTGATTCAACGCTTATGCAATTGTTTGATTACACCATGAGTGGCTAAACACCCATTGTTCTGGGGTTGTGATTTAGCCATGAATATTGTTGTTTGACATTAGCTTGACCTTGATTATAATTCACCAATATATGGTTGTTTCTTCAATTCTATGTTTAATTGCTTAATTGCCTGGCCAGCAGTTAGGTTCTATATACTATCTATGCTATGCTTGGGAAAGCCGTGTATAGATTAGAGAAGAATTGAAGAGAACGCGATCTTAACCCTTTAGAGGAGCGAAATTGTGGTTAGGATAGGAATATACCTAGTCATCGTGCTTAATTAAATATCGTAATCTTAATGCGTTCGAATAGATTAATTTCATAGGAATATAGGCGTTAATCTATTGAGAATAGGCGAGTAGTACTTCGGTAGAAGGCTATGAGAGAAATTATCGATTAATTAGCAACCATGAGTGAATTATATGAAAGGGAGAGTTAATTAGAACACAATACGAATGGTGAATCGATCACAACCCTGAAATATTTATCTCTATTGAATACACAACAATCAACTCGTTACTTGATAATTTAGTTATTACTTAGAATCGTAGTATAATATAATTACTTTGTTGGATTTAGATTTTGGCTTGATTGCATAACAATTTTAGTGATTTAGTAAGTAGTTTATACAAGTCTCGGTGGGTTCGACATTCAATTTATCATTATATTACTTGTTCGACCACGTATAGTGCATTTGGGAGCAACAAGTTTTTGGCACCGTTGTCGGGGACTTGAATATAGACTACTTTCTAGTTTTTGCTTTAATTTTTTATTTTGTCTAGTCTAACGTTACTTGATTGTTGCTCTAATCTCAAGAACTTTGATTGAATGCGTAGGGTCAGAAGCCAGGACAGACTCGACGTCTTTGACCCCGAACCTGAGAGAACATTTCACAGGAGGTTGAGGGAAGCAAGGGATACACACAATATTCAGGCACTCGTTCAATTTCCTGTGAACATGGCAGAGGAGCAACATATGGTTGTTCAGGAGGTAGCAATGCCCAGTATTGCTAATGTTACCTCCAGCATAGTGAAGCCCAGAATCACTGGGCACTTTGAGCTGAAACATGGCATGATCCAGCCACTTCATGCAAATGGGCAGTTTATGGGTCTTCCACACGAGGACAGCATATTTTGAACTTCTTGGAGATTAATGATACTTATATCACTAACGGGGTCACTCCAGATTATGTGAGGCTCACACTTTTTCCATTCTCTATGTTGGGTGAGGCTAAGCGATAGCTAAAGGCAGAACCAGCTAATTCCATTACATCATGGAATGATTTGGCAAGGAAATTTCTGGCAAGGTTCTTCCCTTCAGGAAAAACTGCAAAGATCAGAAGTGAGATATTTGCCTTTAAACAGAAAGCGGGAGAATATTTATACTCAGCCTGAGAAAGGTTCAAAGGGTTACTCAGAGACTGTCCACATCACAATCAGACAAACGAAGTGTTAGCTCATACTTTCATAGAAGGGCTTCATCCCAAAACAAAGATTGTGGTAGATGTTGCAGCTGGAGGTCAAGTATTGGAGAAGAACTATGACGAAATATTTGCATTATTGAACAAATCCAAAAGCAATCCGGATTGGCAAGGTGAGATGGGTAGGAATATGGTACAAACATCACCAGGGGTTCTTGAATTAGATGTTGTCTCAGCCTTGTCAGCACAGATCTCTACGTTGACCAACCAAGTCAATCAGTTGACCATGATCATTAACAAGCAACAAGCTCAACCAGTGCAACCAGTGCAACATATTTAGGTATTTTGTGAAGTCTGTGGAGAGGGTCACATGAGCAATCTATGCCCAGCAAATTCAGAGTCTGTATATTTTGTGGGTAATGCAATTCGAGGCCAAACAAATCAGTATGGGGACACTTACAATCCCAACTGAAGGAACCACCCAAACTTCTATTGGGGTGGAAATCAAGGCAATCAGAATCAATATTGGCCTCAAGCACCTTAACAACAATACAGACCACCTCAGGCTGAACAACAAGCTAGCCTTGAGGAGATGATGAAGAAATTGATGGCCGACCAGCAAGCCCTCAATCAGAAATTAATAGCAGATCAACAGGCTTTCAATCAGAAAATAATGGTTGATCAGCAGGATCAAGCCATAGCACTGAAAAATTTGGAGCAACACGTGGGACAACTTGACAGTGCCCAAAATACCAGACCAGTCGGGGATCTTCCTAGTGATACTAAGCCTAATCCTAAAGCTCAAGTCAATGCAGTTACCTAGAGAAATGGAAGAGTACTAGAAGAAGTTCCAAAGAAAAAGAAGAATACAGCTCATCCTGAAGGATAATTAGTTCCCAAGCCAGTTGAGGGGAATGATAAAGATAATAAAGGACCCGAGCCAGTAATTGAGACAAGGCCACCACCGCCGTTTCCACAAAGACTGCAGAAGCAAAAGATTATGCTAAGTACAAGAAATTCTTAGATATGTTAGGCCAAGTGAGTGTGAATTTGCCTTTGGTGGAAATTTTGCAGGAAGTGCCTAAGTATGCAAGGTATCTCAGAGATATTGTGGCAAACAAACGAAGACATGAAGAGTTCGAAACAGTTGCACTTACTGAATAGTGCAGTGCCAGAGTTCAGAGTAAAATTCCTCCTAAGTTGAAGGATCCTGCGAGTTTCACAATTCCTTTGTCTCTTGGAAAACAAGAAGTTGGTAGAGCCCTGTGTGATTTAGGGGCTAGTATAAATTTGATACCATATTATTTGTTCAAGCAACTCGGATTGGAGGTGCTTAGACCTACTACAATCACTTTACAGTTAGTTGATAGGTCTCTAGTTATGCCAGAAAAAATTATTGAGGATGTGTTAGTTCGAGTGGGAAAGTTTATTCTTCCCGCTGATTTTATTGTGCTTGATTACGAGGTGGATGAGGAAGTGCCTATTATTTTGGGGCGACCATTCTTAGCTACTGGTGTAGCAATTATTGATGTGAGGGCAGGGAAGTTTAAAATGAGAGTTGACGATGAGGAGGTCACTTTTAATGTGTACAACGACTTAAGCTCCCTAAGCATTATGAGGACTTGTGCATGATTACTGTGGTCGAATTGAAAGGGATAGAGCAGAGTCCTTATGTGAATTATAGTGGTCCAGCTAGGACAATTGAGTTAGAGGAGGTGGTGTGGCCAACTAAGAGTGTAAAGATGATTGAGAAAAGAGCCAGAGATGAAAGAGGAGAGCCTCTAAGAGCGTGCAAAAAGGCTAGACTTCATGGGAGAAAGAAGAAGAGGAAGCGCGCAGCCTGAGCAGAGTAGCAGATTCGTGCCACGACTATAAATAAGGCGTTTGTTGGGTGGCAACCCAAGTGTATATCTTTTATTTATTTATTATTATTTTATTTTTTTAGTGCCAAGTTTTGTGTTGTTTTGCAGAGTAGGGGAAGTCTGAGTACCCAAAAGTTGAAGTTGAGGAGCATGTTTGAGATTAAGTTTGGGGTCGTCCTGACTCTAAAGATTGAGAATCATGTCCGAGCTAGGCCTGAGAGGGTCTCAGGGAGTATTTCTCATCCTTGTTTAAATATTTTTCTTTGTGATCATGCATCGAGGACTATGCATAACATAAGTGTGGGGGTGGGGAAACTACTTCCTGAAGTGCAGTGTAATTGTATAATTTTATTTATTTATTTAGTATTAGTTAAGAAACTAAAAAGGAAAAAAAAATTGAAAAAGCTCGGACTTTTCCCGACGATGGATCTGTTGGACAATTTTCTTGAGGGATAAAGTCTGATTTAAAAATACCAAAAAGATTTTTTATTTTATTTTTAGGATAGTTAGGTAGTATCCCTTGGTTTTTCTTTGGGCGCCGGTTCTTTTCCAAGGGTGTAGCTCGATTCGGGTACTTTAATTTATTTATTTTTTGGAGTAGTTAGGAAGAAACTGAGTAAATTTGAGATACCCATTGACATGTTTGGTGCTGGCATATTAGGCTATGACATACATTCTGCTTTTCCTTGTATTTGGTTTGAATTGTGAAGCCTAAGTAAAGTAAATAGCCAATTTTGTGACGCCTTAGCTCAGTTGTTTGACTGTATGCCACATAGTGTGATATTGCTTAATTCTCTCAATTATGTGTGCTTCTTTGACTTGAGAGTTGAACAAAACCATTGTGATTGAGTCATGTGCAATGTGTGTGTGAGGTCTAGTGATCTTCTATGCTATCCTGTGTAGTCTAGAACTTTCCCTGTGTGTTAATCAAAGCGAAATTGTAGGTTATGCTAATCTAGGAGATGACGTAGGCATTTTCTTGCTTGATCATGGATGTGCTTGTCGCATAAAAATAAAAGTTTTTGTTGCTAGCCTTTTGAACCTATAGACCTTTTCCTTGGCACCCACATTACAAGTCGTACCCCTATTTTGTTCTTAAATTGAGAATTTTGCACCTTTACCTCCTAAAGCACTTAGTCGCTAAAAGAAGTAAGGTGAGATATTGGGTATTAGTCTTTGAGTTGAGCCATGGAAAGGCCTGTTGGTGCACTAAAATTGAAATCAAAAGCCGCTAGCCAATGAACTTTCATGTATGGAGTGTGTGTAAAAAAATAAAAGAAAAAAGAAAAACGATAGTGAAAGTATGTAGAAAAAGATACACACATCCACTTCCTATTAAATTGTGCTAGTGGGAGTATAGAAGTGCTTAATTGAGAAAGGGATATGTTGTACATGGGTTGTGGCAAGTGAATTGGTTGAGAAGAATATGTGTTGAATTGTGAATGTAGTGTATTAAAGTGCTTAGGAGGGTTAGTTACTATTCCTAAATATATCCTACACGTCCCTTAGCCTACATTACAACCTTTAAAGTCCTAATTGATCCTAGATTTGACTAGCTTACATTAGTAGAGATCTACACTACAGACAAG
Source organism: Nicotiana undulata (assembly GCA_005239495.1). Lineage (NCBI taxonomy): Eukaryota > Viridiplantae > Streptophyta > Magnoliopsida > Solanales > Solanaceae > Nicotiana > Nicotiana undulata. The sequence continues at coordinate 97,232 of MDKH01057774.1, read as the reverse complement.
CTTATGGTACGATCACGGGATGCATATGAACTCTTTGTGAGAGTTAGTGAAATTTTGTTCAATTGTGTGACATCCTTAAATTATATTTAAAAGCATATTTGAATGTGTGGACTAGTCTATATTCACTCTTTGTTTGTGGTGAGGGCACATGATCTCATGAATGATTGGTAATGTTGTAAACTTTCTTGTTGGGTAAGTGTGTGAATTGAGAGGGCTTAGTGGTTGCAAGTTGACTCTTGAGGTCGGGTGGTTGCAATTAGGTTGTTGGTATGATTGATTTAATTTTTATACTTGGGCATGTTTAAAAAAAGGGAAGAATGTGAATTTTGGTATGTTCATACTTAATTGTCGGTATCGATCATAGTCAAGGGGTAAAGTGTGTGATTTAAAAGTAAAATTCTCCTAGATAATGAACTTTGTACGTGTTGAAGGGTAGTAGATTGTCCCATTACTCGAGGACGAGCAAGAGTCTAAGTGTGGGGTGTTAATGTTTAGCTTAAAGTATATATATTTCTATGTATATCGCCTCATGTTTTACTTTTATTTCGTGAATTTGAGATGTTAAACATGATGAATTATATTAATTTTAAGTGTTTTTATGTATAAGAATGATCCAGGAGCAATCGGGGGCAAAACGCGCGAAATTAGAGCCAAAATGGACGAAATCAGCAAAAGTGCGATTTTGGGCGCCACCTGTGGCGCTGTGGCCAGTAGCTAAAATAGGAGCAGCACCCTGGTGGGCGCCCAACGCTGTTTTGGTTCAAGAAGATGAAATTCCAAGCAATGATGTTCAAGCTAATGAAGAGGTGAGGATTGACATTGATGAAAGTGTGGAGGAGACACAAGAAGAAGTGAACCCGTCTAGGGAGCACGTGATAGACATACCGGATCCAGTAGTGCAAAAGGCCAAGGCACCTATGCCAAGTCCTCCTCCTCCATATCCTCAAAGACTCGCAAAGCAAAATAATGAGAACCAATTCAAGAAATTTACTGATATGATGAAGAGTTTTTCCATAAATGTGTTGTTGGTTGAAGCCTTAGAACAAATGTCGGGATATGCCAAGTTCATGAAGGATTTGGTAATAAAGAAGAGATCAATGAACTGTGAAATAATCAAAATGACACATCAAGTGAGTGCTATTGTGCACTCCACGACTCCAAAGTTAGAAGATCCCGGTGCCTTCACAATCACGTGCACTATTGGGAGTGCCGATTTTGCCAAAGCTTTATGTGATTTGGGGGAAAGCATTAACTTGATGCCCTACTCTGTGTTCAAAATTTTGGGGATTAGGAAACCAAGACCCATATCGATGAGGCTACAATGGCGGATCGTACCATGAAAAGGCCATTGGGGATAATTGATGATGTGTTAGTTCGGGTCGCCAAGTTCATCCTTCCAGCGGACTTTGTGATCCTTGATTGTGAGGTTGACTACGAGATGCCTATTATCTTGGGGAGACCTTTCCTTGCTACTGGGAAGGCTCTAGTTGATGTGGAAGCTGGTGAGCTCACCTTCCGGGTGGGTGATGAAAAAGTGGTGTTCCATGTATGCAAATCAATGATGCAACCAAATAGCACCGAAGTTTGTTCGTTCGTGGATCTAGTGACCGAAGTAATTGTTGATGACACAAGTGATGTGATGAATGTTAAGGATACCTTAGAAGCTGTGTGGCTAAATCATGATGAGGATGAGAAGGAAGGCTTTATAGAATATGTCAATGCTTTGCAAGGAATGGGGTCATATACTTATGTGCCCCGAAAACTTTCCTTGAATCTTGAGAACCGGAAGACTCATCCAACAAAGCCCTCAATCGAGGAGCCTCCCACCTTGGAGTTAAAGCCTTTGCCTTCACACCTCAGGTATGATTTTCTTGTCCCTTGTTCCACTTTACATGTTATTCTTTCCTCGTGTTTAACTAACGTGCAGGTAGACTCTACCTTGGCGATGCTACAAAGGAGGAAGAAAGCAATAGGTTGGACATTGGCGCATATTCGAGGTATAAGCCCCGTCTTTTGCATGCACAAAATTATTCTGGAGGAGGATGCCAAACCCTTCGCGGAACATCAAAGAATATTGAATGAAGCTATGAAAGAGGTATTAAAGAAGGAAATCATCAAATAGTTGGATTTCGGGGTTGTTTACCCCATTTCCGATAGTTCGTGGACCTCGCTGGTGCAATGTGTCCCAAAGAAGGGGGCATGACTGTGATAACAAATGACAAAAATGAATTCATCCCCACAAGAACTGCCACCGGGTGGAGAGTGTACATGGACTATAGGAAGCTCAACAAAGTTACTCGGAAAGACCATTTTACGCTTCCATTTCTTGATCAAATGTTGGATAGGTTGGTTGGACATGCTTTTTACTGCTTCCTTGATGGATACTCCCGCTACAATCAGATTCTTATTTCTCCTGAGGACCAAGAGAAGACCACTTCACTTGTCCCTATGGCACTTTTGCATTCCCGCGGATGCCATTTGGGTTATGCAATGCGCCGACGACTTTTCAACGGTGTATGATAGCCATATTCACCGATATGGTGGAGGACTTTCTTGAGGTTTTCATGGACGATATTTCTAAGGTGGTGAACCCCTTGTGCAAACTTTTGGAGAAGGATATCAAGTTCCATTTTAATGAAAACGGTATGAAGGCATTTGAATTACTTAAGTATAAGTTGACTACTACTCCTATTATCACCGCACAAAATTGGAGCTTACCTTTTGAGCTCATGTATGATGCAAGTGATTTGGCGGTTGGAGCGGTATTAGGGCAACGTATTAACAAGATCTTCCATCCGGTCTACTATGACAGTAAGACCATGAACGAAGCCCAAGTCAACAATATGGTGACCGAAAAAGAGCTCCTTGCCATTGTCTTTGCTATGGAGAAGTTCCTCTCGTACTTGATGGGTACAAAAGTGATTGTTCACACCCAACATGCGGCGCTTCGATATTTGATGAGCAAGAAAGATTCTAAGGCAAGATTGATGCGGTGGGTACTTCTTTTACAAGAGTTTGATCTTGAGATTCAAGACTGAAAGGGGAGTGGAAACCAAGTAGTGTACTACTTGTCCCGATTGGAGAAGGAGGGGAGGCCACATGATGGCCTTGAGAGCAATGATTGATTTCCTGACGAGCAAATCCTATCTATTTCTATGACCGGGATGCTATGGTTTGCCGATTTGTCCAATTATCTTGTGAGTGGAATTTTACCGAATGAGTTCTCTTCAAACCAAAGAAAGAAGCTCAAATGGGACTGCCTTGATTACTATTGGGACGAGCCCTATCTTTTTTGAATTTGTACCTATGGCGTGATTCGAAGATGTGCAGCAGAAGAAGAATAATTGGGGATTCTTGAGGCTTGCCACTCTTCTCCTTATGGTGGTCACAATGGTGTAGAAAGAACAAATACAAAAGTATTAAGTTGTGGATTCTATTGGCCTACTCTTTACAAAGACGCTAGCGATCTCGCCAAGCGTTGTGATGAATGCCAAAGAGCCGGTGGGATTTCCAAGAAAAATGAGATGTCCCTCACCACCATCTTGGAGATTGACATTTTGATGTGTGGGGCATTGATTTCATGGGTCCGTTTGTGAGATCATGTGGGAACACTTATATATTGGTGTATGTGGATTACGTGTCAAAGTGGGTTGAAATCGTGGCTTTGCACAACAATGAAGCTCGGAGCGTGGTAGAATTCTTGAAAAAGAACATATTCACAAGGTTTGGAACTCCAAGGGCCATTATTAGTGATGGGGGATCGCACTTTTGCAACAAATATTTTTGATACTTTACTCTCCAAGTATGGTGTCACTCACAAAGTGTCGACCCCCTATCATCCTCAAGCAAGTGGACATGTTGAAGTTTCCAACCGGGAGATCAAGAGTATTTTGTCAAAGACTATGAATGCCAACCAGAAGAATAGGTCGAAGAAACTTGACGATGCTCTTTGGGCTTATAGAACAACTTACAAAACATCAATCGGTATGTCTCCGTATTGGTTAGTGTTCGGGAAAGCTTATCACCTTTCGGTGGAACTTGAGCACAATGCTACGTGGGCATTGAAGAAGCTTAATCTTGAGTGGGATGTAGCTGCCAACTTAAGGGTAGAGCAATTGAATGAGTTTGATGAGTTCCGATTCCATGCATATTCAAGTTCGTCCTTGTATAAGGACAAGATGAAGTACCTCTATGAGAAGCATATCCGGAATAAAAAATTCAAAGAAGACGATCTTATGCTATTGTTCAATTTTTAGTTGCGGATATTTCCGGGAAAGTTGAGATCTAAGTGGAGTTGCCCATTTGAAGTTGTGCATGTGACACCCTTTGGTGCTCTAGATCTGGTAATAAGAACAATGAGGTGTTTAGAGTCAATGGGCACCGGGTGAAACATTATCTTGGCAAGGTTGATGATTGCCACGTTGTGGCGTTGCTTTATTTAAAGTGATTGATGGTAACTTGCGTCGTGTTGCGATATTAAATCAGGCACTTCTTAGGACCGCACGATTATTGTGCGGCCGCAAAAGCCAATGTGTGACCGAATTCACTAATATGCAGACCACAGAGGAGTAGATTCAGAGAACCTTAAAGTAAAGTTGTGTGGACCGCACGATTATTGTGCGGACCGCATGATTATTGTGCGGCCGCATAAGCCAGTGTGAGGCCGCACTCATAAATGTGCGGTCCGCAAAGTCAAGTCCAGATCCCAGTTCAAGACAAGTGTGCGGCCGCACTCAGAAATGTGCGGTCCGCACAGCTTGATGAAGTGCGGCCGCATCCCAATTTTGTGCGACCGCAGAAGGCCCGGTTGACTAGTCAAGCTCAGAGTGCGGACTGCACTCAGAATTATGCGGTCGCACAACCTCTGCAGGGGCATTTTTGTCAGATATTTTTAGCTTAGTATAAATAGGACTTTTTGTCATTTTTAGGTTAAGTTTTGTTTTGTAAAAGCACCTGAGCTGTTTTTCTTTATTGCTTTACGTAATTTTGTACTAGATTTGTCTCCAAACATTAGATTTTCATCCCATAATTAATTATTATGGATTCTATCTTTTTTTCTTCTTTAATTTCTGTATTTTTCATGAGTAGCTAAATTTCTAGCTAGGGTTGTGACCCAACCCTAGTGTGGGTATTCAATGGGTATTTGAATTAGCACGTGTTTGTAATTGGGTTAGTGATATTTGGCCTAGTTCTTGCTTGAACTTAAGAATTAATGGTTGCAAATATTGATTCATGCCTAATTGACTTAGTCCTACTTGAGAAAGAGAGACTAAGTCTAGGAAAACTTGGCTAACAAGAAATTAGGGTGAACTCAAGAAATTGATAGCCCGGATTAAAGGGTTGAATCTAGAGATAGTAAGACCCAACTTGAGCTATTATCACTTGTTTTGTGCAATACCCACTTGGACTTGAGAAAGCCAAATTGGGCAAAATCACTCAAACTACCGAGAGGTATAGAGTGAGTATCCGAGTGTGAATGCTATATTACAACCTCGACCAATCATACTTGCGCTAGAGCTTACAACCCATTAGGTAACCACCTAGGTGGAAGTCACGACCCTAGATCCTTTTATCATTTGAAAAAACAACTCAAAACCAAAAATATTGTTCCTTAGTTTTATACTTGCAAACAATAGAACAAAGTAGAAGTAGAACAAGAATCAATATTGTGGAAGTGCAATTTGGGTCAAAACATACATTCACGCTAAATATATACCTAATCCTTATTCTAACTCCCTGTGGATTCGATCCCGACCTACGTTGGGTTTATTATAGCATCGACCGCCTCACTACCTAATTGTGTGGGTTTGGCCGAGATCAAGCTCAATTACCTAACCCACACACGACCAAATTTGTCTTTCGCCGTCCAGCACCTCAGCCAGATCATGCAATCTCCTCGTCGACCTCATTTTCATGCTGCTTTACATTGCCTGCGTTATCTTCTCGTGGATCCGAGTTTGGGAATTCTATTGTCCTCTAGATCTTCCCTCAATTTGCTTGCTTTTTGTGACTCCGAATGGGGGAGATGCCCAGACACACGTCGCTCCATCAGTGGTTATTACATCACTCTTGGTTCTTTTCTGATATCGTGGAAATCAAAGAAGCAGTCTTTGGTGTCTTTGTCTTCTGTTGAGGCAGAATACCGTTTAATGCGTAGAGTTATGGTAGAACTGACTTGGCTTCTTCGTTTGCTCGCCGATCTGTCCATTTGCCCTTCTATTTCAGTGCCTCTTCATTCAGATAGTCAAGCGACAATCCATATTGCCCAAAAACAACTGTGTTTCACGAACGCACCAAGCACGTTAACCTTGATTGTCACTTTGTTAGGCAACAGTACTTCGCCATGCTCATATCTCTGTCATTTGTACCTTCAATTTCACAAATCGCCGATGTCTTCACCAACCCTTTCTAGCCCTGTTCATCGATCGATTTTGGGCAAGTTGGGGATTGCTTCACTTCCCTCCAACTTGAGGGGGGTGTTAAGGTTAGGTTTTCAAGTTTATCAGTTGTTTATGGTGTTTCACGGAGAAGAGAAAAGATTGGGGAAGGCGATACTAAGAAGACTAGAATATCGGACATATCGAAGGGTTTAGATTTTTGTCTGCACCGGTTTTATCATCATTTGGGCCCAAAACATCCAACACTTTGAACTCAGCTTTCTCTTGGGCTTGCTAAAAAATATCAGATATTGTATATAGGACTCCCCGTTGTAAATAGTCTAGAGTATTTTATATTTATCTATAGTTTGTTATTAGGAAGCTAGTAAAATAAGGACAAGTGTCATAATTAGTTAAAAATAGATTTCATTCCTTTTGCTTATATGCACGAGCTGCACAAAGAATTCTTTGAATGAATAAACAAAATTTCCTTATTATTCTCTGTACTCGGACAAATAGTTTATAGCCAAATTGGTCTATATCAATAAGATTTTATGAACACATTTTGCTCTAAAATAATTCATTCAAATAAAAAAAATCGGTTTTACTCCGCTTTAAGCATTTTATATTATATCTATATAGTTATTTAAAGATTGAGCTTTTGCAGAAATTTCGTTGCTTTAGCTTTTGAAGTTATAATTCTTTTTCTCTTGGTAAATTTCGAATATTTTAGCTTTTGAAACCATAATTCTTTTTCTCTTGGTAAAGTTCGAACTTTTTAGCTTTTGTGTTCTGGGTGTTTTGTGTTTCTTTCAATTGCTACTTGGAGGGGCGAAGCTACGCTTTGGTACGGATGGTCAAGTGACCATCCCTCATCAGAAAATTATATTATATGTGTAAGTAAAATATTAGGTTTTAAAGGTATATAACATATATTGAATACTCTTTGTCTTGAATTTATTTTACGTCTTTCAATTTCGCTACTGGCTGCTTGTATACCCAACGAGACAACACTATAGCAACATAAACCAAATAACTAAAGGCTATTTTTGAAACCATACAAATACAATGTACCTGTCATTGAACTGAACCAGGGGAAGCTAAAAAAGAAAACAATAAATAAATAAATAAAAGAGAGATTCATGTAACAGAAACGAATTCTGATGCGGCACTTAGCAAGTGAACTGAATCAAATAGATCCACTTTCGACCCATGGTATATCCATTTTCTACACAGATAATATGAATACGGAAAAGGGTCAAATATGTCCATGTACTATCAGAAAAAGTTTAAATGTATCCTTTGTTATACTTTGAGTCTAAATATATCCCTGCCCGTTATACTATTGGTTCATATATACCCCTTTTTCGTTAAGTTTGTCCAAAGTGGACATCCAATCCAATGTGGCACTGACATTTGATGAAGTGGATACCACATGGCTTGCCACCTCAGCACCACTAACTCATTTTACCGCTCCCTTCTATTTTTATTCCACCGCTAAAATTTTCTTCCCCTTCACCACTATTGTCACCATAACCGCTGACATGAAATATTGTATTTCAAATTTAGTCTTATATATGGATTAGGAGTAGTGAGGTGGCATGTCATGTGGCATCCACTTCATCAAATGTCAGTGTCATGTAGGATTGGTGTCCACTTTGGACAAACTTAACGGAAAAGGGTATATATGGATCAATAGTATAACGACATGGATATATTTAGTCTCTAAGTATAACGAAGGGTATATTTAAACCTTTTTCTGATAGTAAAGGGTCATATTTGGCCCTTTGCCGATATGGATATTATCCATATTTGGTTCTGTTCTAAATGGTTAATTATCCGACCCGTATTTTAGTAGATAATCGATCTATATTTTTTTTTATTTCATTTTAACAGCATCAATAAGAAGAACAATGCAACTATTTCATTATGTTATTGCTCCAAAGAAAGGCATAGCCTTTTACAATGATTAGACCATGTATACATTTGTAAACAAGAAATAGTACAATGTAAAGAGATAACAAAATGAGGCATATGAAATGGCCAAAGAACAATTAACTGGCTTAAAATGTTGGGAACTCAATGCTGGAGCCACATTTGCCCCTAGGAAAAACAGGGCATTCGATGAGATTTGAACCCGAGCCATCGACACAAATATAAACCTGGTATAACTGGCTATTACCCGACTCATCTACATTACATTCGATTCCAGGAGCATATCCAATCGCGCTTCTAATCGCATTTTTAATGTTGTTCAAGCTATAAAATCCGCCATCGGGGTTAATTCCAGCACCCTGAAGAATTTCCAAAAGATTAATTTGATTTTTGAGATCAAGAGCTTTCTTGAAATAACCATGTTGGTCAAACACATTTTCTGCACAAGTGCCATGTTTTTCCCATTCATGTGACCAAAATGCTGAGCCAGTACCACTTGGGCATGCTAGTGTTGGCCAATTTTGTTGCATTCTGCTGATTAAGTCAGAAACCTGCATAAGGAATTTAATTGGACTAAGTATTTTTAACACGAATAGATATATAGCATAAAATTACTAAAAAATTTAATAAATATTAAATTCTAAACACATAACTTTAAAAAGACAATGCCTTCAACACTAAGAACCTAAAGATTGAACCCCAAAATAAGATAATATTTATATCCCTAGTGCTAGCAATTAGAAAAGATGCTACCACTAAGGTTCTAGTGGGATATATAGAATCCCTCTACCCTTAATCAAAAGGTAGAGGTTCGGGCATTGGGTATGGAAAAAATTTTGGTAGGAAACATTTTTCTATTTAATGAATCTTACCCAATGTGAATCTGGATTCATTCAGGCATCAATGCAGGTACTTGATACCGAGTAAGAAACAAAAAAAAAGGAGCAGTCCGGGTTCGAGGAAGGGTCGGACCACAAGAGTCTATTGTACGTAGCCTTATCCTGCATTTCTGCAAGAGGCTGTTTACACGGCTCGAACCTGTGATCTCTCGGTCACGTAGCAACAACTTTACTAGTTACGCCAAGGCTTCCTTCGGGTAAGGAAAAAAAAAGCTTATTTGAATATTGAGTACCTGAGATTGATCATAAGGACTGTTAGAATCACAGTTTGATGGGTAAGAGCCATCATTATTATTAGGCCAAAGTCCATGGATTCCAAAATCTGATGCTGGTTTTCCAGTTTTGGGGTAACAACAACTTTGTTTAGTATCACAGTATGAGCCTGGCCACTGCATAAAAGATAAAAGACATATACTATTAATTAAAAATAACTAAAGTAAAACAGAGAAAAACTACATCTAAATATTTAATAAAGTAATTAACTAAACCTGTTGAACAAAGTAGAAAAAGTCGAAATCTTGAGCAGCAGTAAGGACTGATAAACACTGTGTAATAAGGAAAAGTGTCAAGAACAGAGAAATGGCTGAATCTGAAGCCATTTTCTTTTTTTTTTTGTGAACTTTAAAAGGGTGTATTGGTACTGATTTTTGGCTTGTTTATTTATAGAAAAAATATAAAGATGTGAACAGACTAATTTTAAGTGTGAAATTGAGGGCTGAATATTTGGTGCTTGCTATTATAATCTGATTCCATTTTTTATCCCTATTAGTGTTACTGATGTTGACAATGAGAATATGGTAATTATTGATTTTGGTATATTCTTTGAGCATATGATATGACGGTATTCTTTTATTAGGTTAATGATATTTTATGTTAATTTGGGCTGATTTTAAGGAAACATTTTCGATTTTTTCCTTTTAAAAAAGCTGTCTTAATCTCGGAATATGGAAAGTTGTCATAAAGTGTGTTCTTTGTATTAAGATAATTAAGTTCATTAAAAGGCAAATAAAAGCATTCATATGAAAGATACAGGTGTATTTTTTTTTTCTATTTATTTATTTATTCAAAGGGCTGATTGACGCTTTCAGACTTGCACGTCCCTCGTGAATTGTATATATACTCCATGTCTATTAATTACTTCAATCAATTTACTTGTGCACGCTTATTAAAACAATACTAAATTTTAGACAAAAATAATTAATATGACTAAATTATTTTTAATTAAATATTACAGTATAATTTAGTGTGAGGAATAAAAAGTATTTTAGAAATATGTACACAAAGATAATTTTAAAAAAACATATTGAATTTCGAACTAAAATAAAAAGATAAATTGGTCTCTTATTGTGGACCGAAAAGAGTATTATTAATAGACATTATGTTCTCCATATCTGCCCCTTAATAATTGAGTTTGAGCTCCCATTGATATGGTATAATTTTGTTTTTAAATCAAGTTAAGTTGATCAAACAAAAAATTCTTCAGCACGGACAATATGAAATGCTGAGCTATATTTTTATCGTTTAAATATAGATCTCATTTGGGATAAAGTTGTCATTTAATTATTTCTTATATTTTGGATTTGTATTTATTTAAATTTTGGCCATAATTTTTTTTTTATTTGAACTAAGCTAAGAACTCCTAATAGTTATGTAATAAATTAAATTAGAGTAAAAAAATTTATAATAAATTCCTCGCCTAATATTTAGTAGTGGTAATTTAAATTGGAGTATATTGTTATAATAGATTCCTTGCCTAATATTTAGTAATTTAAATTTGAGTAAGATTTTATTTATAACAAGTTACTTCGTAATATTCAGTAATTTAAATTTGAGTAGATTTTTATAATAAATTCCTTGCCTAACATTTAGTAATTTAAATCTGAGTAAGATTTTATATATAATAAATTCCTCACCTAGTAATTTAAGTTTGAGTAAGATTTTACTTGAAACAAAATTTCTTGCCTAATATTTAGTAATTTTAATTTTAGTATGATTTAATAATAAATATCTTGACTATTTAAGGCTTTAAAATTAACTATAAATAATAAATCATTTTATAACTGAATGTAATTGAAAATGAAAAAGATGCACTTCATTTTTGGATCTATTTGCTATTTGAATATTAAGCATATAAACCAATTGACAATTATATTGGTAATAGTTCAGAACATTTTTATAGAATTCTTATTGCATTGTTCTTTAAAAGTTTTGACCACGCCCAACTATGCTTTATAAAAGAGACTAAGCGGTCGTTACAAACATGATTCGGTTTATAAGTCTGGAGTCAAATCCCACAAAAAACTAAGACTTAGCTACAACTGTTCAATATTGCTAAGAAACACAAGTCCAAACAATTTCCTAATCATAAAGATTTGATTTTTTGTTTCTACTAATTAACTAACAAATATTATAAAGCAGTAAAATTATCAACTAACAAGGATGAAATTCTAGACATGACTAAGGAGGTCTAGAGTTATGATTTCACCAGTTGTCGGAATCCTTTCCGCTACATTTCTTATAAATTTACCTAAGTTTTCTCTACCGATCATGAGCGCTCTGAGTGTCGTAATTCTCTCCCGTGTAACTACCACAATTTACTAGACATATCCTTCCGAACTACGCTTGCTGGCACTAAGTTACGGCTCACTCGGATCGCACGAAGGTTTCGTTATCCCTAACATTTAAACCCTCTGTATTGATCCCTCATATATGTTAGGAGTGATGTTGTTCAAAAACTACCTGGATATGCACTCTCTCCCGAGTAATACACACTAAATAGGCACAATTGATTGAGACTTCTTCAACCAACCACAATAATAACGTAGTTGAACAAATAGAGAAAAAGCTACAGCAAATCTATATTAATGTAACCGGAAAACCATCCTCTAATAGGTTCCATCAAAACTCTAGATAACAAATTAGCTATTCATAATAGTATGCATAACTACAATACTAGAATTCATAACCAATAATGGAAATAGGAAGAAGGAAGTGAAAAACTCATAAAAGAATTCTCCTCCTTGCTCTTAGTATGTTCTTGCCTCCTTAGGCCGAATCCCCGGTCTAATATGTCCAATCTCTTCCCAAAATTATGTTTAAGGGCTATTTATATGTGTAGGAAAAAGACCTAAACGAAATAACCAAATTCAAAATTAAATAGAAGACAAAATAAGCCTAAAACTCGGAACACCCTTGCGACAGACCTGTCGCGACCCACGAGGCAAATGTCACGACCCAAATTCCCAACCTTAGGGATCGTAATGGCGCCTAACACCATACTTGCTAAGAAAGCCAATGTTAGAGTTCGATTATCTATTTACCTTTGATTATCCATTTAAACATAATAAACAATTATAAAATAAACTTAAGCTACTGATTTTCAATGAATAATTCCAAACATAAAATAATAAACACTTAAATAAACCGAGCCACGAACTAATTATATAAGTAACTCTAGAACTACCCTAGGGTCTGGTGTCACAATTCACGAACTACTAAAGAATACTACAAATAATGGGCTGAAAGAAATAGTATAATTGTTCAGAATATAATAAAACAGTTTTATAAAAATAGGAGAAGACTCTCGAGATCTGCGAACTCCGACAGATATACCTCGTGTCTCCGAGTAAATGAATAACCGCTCTAAATATCTCTATTGCTGGTCGATACCTGGATCTGCACTAAAGAGTGCAGAATGTAGTATCAGTACAACCGACCCCATGTACTGAGTAAGTGCCGAGCCTAACCTCGACGAAGTAGTGACGAGACTACGGCGGGGCAATAACAACATACAACCTGTGACAATAATATATACAATAAAGCAACAAAACAATTCTACACGAACAAGAAAAATATAACTGAGACAATAAATATAAAGCAAGAAAGAAATCTAAACAAATTAAATAATTAAGTACTGCAACAACAATGAAATAACTTAATCGCCTTTTTCAGGCCTCAACTATAACAACCTCTCAAATGATTTCAAAGTTTCCAAACTTTAACTTTAAATAAAAGTAGTGCCAAAATATGAAAATAGTACTATAAAATGGTAGTTTTAAAATCTTGGTTTTTCTTTGAAAATCATTAAAAGTATAATTTTCCTCCCTTATTGCTCCTTGTTGCGGCGTGCAACCCGATCCCACCAGACATATCATATCAATTTATTCACCTGTATCACGATCAATTTATTCACATGTATCACAATCAATTATCCACCCTTATCACAGCTCCCTTATCACCGCCTTTCAAGTCAAAACCTTTCACATTTTTTATGTCTCGACAATTTGTAAATAGAACAAGTTTCACTTTAAAATAATAGTAAAAGCAGAGTATGAAATAATGACAATAAAACAATGAGTGTTCCGGCCTTTATTTTATAAACAGTAAAACATGTGTATTCTCCCTTATCATTGTCTTGTTGCGGCGTGCAACCCGATCCCACCTATTCACAATATCACAATCAATTATCCACCCTTGTCACAGCCCCCCTTATCACACCAATTTTGTTTATTCATCAAAACTTTCGGCCAAACCTTTCACAACACTTTTAGTTCAACAAATTTCAAACAGAAAATCGTATAGCTCGTAAGCTTCAACCAATATCATTTCACAATAAAACCAACCAGAATATATGTACACACTGTAACGCTATCAACCCACCTCGGTCTTTATGTACCATGATAAAATCAAGAGAACAACCAATACTTTTAATACACTTGCCAACACAATTGGCAACAATCAATTGAAACCAAACAACCACGTAAACCTCAACAATCATAAAACAGTTAAACTGCATTCCTCATCACGTATTCAATATTATCAAAAATGAAACTAACAGGAACACACACACACACACACACACACACACACACACACACACACATATATATATATATATATATATATATATATAATTCGTAAAAACAATGTCAAACCGCTCAATCGTTTTGTACCACAAGGAATCCAACTAAAACAACCAATACTCTTTCCAAAATAACCACAACAATATCTAACAATAAAATAACAAGGCCAAGTAGTCATAGAAATAATTAAGACAAGAATCAATTAAGTTGGGAACGGAAAATGGATCATGCTTAACGGGAAAATTGGGTGATGGATAGATACTCGTCACCTCACCTATACACCACGCCCATGCATTTCACATAGAAAACAAGTGTAGATTCCTATTCCCTCAAGTCAAAGTTAGACCAAACACTTACCTCAATTTCACAGGTCACTCACATCTCAATTATAGCTTTTCCTTTAGAATCTTGCTCTAACTTGCTCGAATCTAATCATAATTAACTCAATATCATTAATTAAGACTAAAGGGACTAACTTTATTGAAAAATATAATTTTTTCTAAGTTTTCTAAAAAAGTGAAAACCCGCCCCCGGCCCGCTTGGTCTAAACTCGGGGTTCGGACCAAATTATGTTTACCCATTCACCCACGAACCCAAATATAAAAATTAATCTCGAAATCCGACCTCAATTCAAGGTAAAGATTCAATTTTTACAAAATTTCCTAATTCTACCCAAACCCTCAATTTTTACCATGAAAATTCTTAGTTTTTGATTTAAAAATGATGAAAAACAGTGGGTAATTGAAAGAGTAAAGTTTAGAATTGATTACCTATGACTTGGGATGATATTCGGTGAATAAATTCGTTCCTAGGGCTGTAGGGTTCGAAAATTTGAAGAAGAAGGTCTACCCGTTTTTAATATATTTTTCTGCCAGCTATTCTGCCTCGTTTCTTATGCCAAACGATTCCGAAACTCGATTTTTATGTGTCCAATAGATTCTTTGTGAAATTCCAGTCAAGTTAGGCTTTTCAATCACTCAATTTGAACTTATAATGAAAGAGATATGTAGGTTTTAATATTTGCAAATACTACAGATTTTTAATACGCCGTCAGGGGCAATTTCGTAATTAACCTGAATAATCTGGCAACCTTAGTAAAATGTCCATAACATCCTCATACGATGTCCAAATTCGATGATTCTTCTTGCTACGGGTCCGTAATTACGATACGGATCTAATACTTTATTTAAAACAAAAATCGAAGCTCATTTGTTGAATATGATATCATTTATGCTTGAAGAAACGACGTCGAAGCATAAGAAAGAACGAGCGCAACACAACCCAAACTTATTTGAAACTCATCCGAGTCCTCGGGGCTCTAAACCAAACATGCACGCAAGTCTAAAAGCATCATGCGGACCTGCTCGTGCGATCAAATCATGAAAATAACATGTAAAACTATGAATTAAACCTCAAAACTCATTATTTTCCTCAAGAAAACTTATAGTTCATAACTTTTCAACCGGATGTCCGAATCATGTCAAACGAACTCCGTTTTTTTACCAAATTTCACAATAACCTTTAAATACTATAACAAATCTGTACCGGGATCCGGAACCAAAATACGGGCTTGATACCAACGATTTCAAACATTAATTCTTTTCTTTATTTCATAATTATTTCAGCAAAATAATTTCTTTCAAAAATTAATTTCTAAGGCTTGGGACCTCGAAATTCATTTTCGGGCATACGCCCGAGTACCATATTTTACTGCGAACCTCCCGGGATCGTCGGAACACAGATCCGGGTACATTTACTTAAAATGTTGACCAAAGTCAACTATAATTAAATTTAAATTCTAGAATTCACTATTTCTCATATTTTCACATAAAATCTTTTCGGTTTCACGCTCGGACTGCGCATGCAAATCGAGGTATTTAAAATTAGTCTTTTTATGGATATTAAGCCTAGAACTGAGTCTAAATTCATAAAATGACCCCTTGGGTCATTACAATCTCCACCTCTAAAACAAACGTTCGTCCTCGAACGGACATAGAAAATTACCTGAAATGGCGAACAAGTGTGGATATCTACTATGCATGTCCGACTCGGACTCCCAAGTAGTTGCCTCAACGGGCTGGCCTCTCCACTACACTCGAACTGAAGGATAACTCTTAGACCTCAACTAACAAACCTGTCGGCCTAAAATGACTACCGGCTCCTCCCCATAAGTCAAGTCTTTTTCCAATTGGACAGAGCTGAAGTCTAACACGTGGAACGGGTCACCATGATATTTCCGGAGCATAGACACATGAAATACCGGATGAATTGAGGATAACCCTGGAGGTAACGCAAGTCTATAAGCTACCTCCCTCACTCTATCGAGAATCTCAAAAGGCCCGATATACCTAGGGTTCAACTTACCCTTCTTCCCAAATCTCATAACACCCTTCATGGGCGACACAAACAAATACTCTATCTCCAACCATGAATGCCACATCATGAACTTTACGACCGACATAACTCTTTTTCCTAGACTGAGCTGCACAAAGTCTCTCCTGAATAATCTTGACCTTATTTAAGGCCTCCTGCACTAAGTCTGTACCCAGTAACCGAGCCTCTCCCGGCTCAAACCATCCAACTAGCGATCTGCACCGTCTACCATATAATGCGCCTCATAAGGAGCCATCTGAATGCTCAACTGATAACTATTATTATAAGCAAACTCCGCTAACGGCAGGAACTGATCCCAAGAACCTCCAAAGTTAATAACACAAGTGCGGAGCATATCCTCCAATATCTGAATAGTACGCTCGGACTGCCCGTCAGTCTGAGGGTGAAATGATGTACTCAACTCTACTCGGTTACCCAACTCATGCTGAACTACTCTCTAAAAGTGCGAAGTAAACTACGTACCCCAATCAGAAATGATAGACACGGGCACACCATGAAGGCGAACTATCTCCCAGGTATATAACTCAGCCAACCGCTCTGAAATATAAGTACTTGCCACATGAATGAAATGTGATGATTTAGTCAGCCTATCCACAATAACCCAAACTGCGTCAAATTTCCTCTGAGTCCGTGGGAGTGCAACAACGAAGTCCATAGTGATACGCTCTCACTTCCACTCAGGAATCTCTATCTACTAAAGCAAACCACCAGGTCTCTAGTGTTCATACTTTATCTGCTGACAATTTAAGCAACGAGCCACATACGCCACAATGTCCTTTTTCATCCTTCTCCACCAATAATATGGTCTCAAATCTTGGTACATTTTAGCTGCCCCTGGGTGAATAGAATACTTAGAACTATGAGCCTCCTCAAGGATCAAATCACAATGGTCATCAAAATTAGGCACACATAACCGACCATGCATCCTCAAAACACCATCATCTCCAACTGCAACCTGCTTGGCATCACCGTGCCGAACTGTGTCCCTAAGGACCGCCAAAGGTGGGTCATCATCCTGTCGCTCCCGAATACACTCAATTAGCAAAGACCGAGTGCATGTACAAGCTAGAACACTGCTGGGGGAAATATCCAACCTCACGAACTGATTAGCCAACGTCTGAATGTCTGAAGCTAACAGACTCTCACCAACTGGAATATACGCAAGGCTGCCCATACTCACCGCCTCTATTTTCTTAATGATTGTTCATAGCCAATTACAGAATTATCAAACAGCTTCACATTAGCAATAATCTCCTTTCAAACCCCCACAATACTGATAACGAGATGCGATTCATGAAGACCTCATAGTTATATACCCGACTTAACGTGTCTCATTTAACGCCACTTAAGCGACACATACCTCGTAGGTCAAAGCTCAATAACTATAACACGGATTTGGTGAACTATGCACAGTTAATTAATTAATTAATTTATTTATTTATTTAATTATTACTAGTATAACTTTTATTATTATTTATTCATTTATTAAGATTATTATCATTACTTTATACATGAATTGTTGAATAAGCCTAATAGGCATGACCAGTACCATAACAAAATTTTAATTCACACGGGAGAACTTAAACACAAGGATTTCCATCACAAGGACCTCGTCCTTACATAACTTCCACTGCATCTCGTAGCCCGATCTAAACATCTCAAATCATATTACAATGCGAGGATCTCGTCCTCAATTCTGAATCACAAGCAACATGCGCATCGTGCCACTCGAAACCTTCCCTTTTCTTCCTTTAAATATTTTCCATTAAACAAAGTTACAACACGTGATGATAGACACAGTTATCTCCATAGAATTTCTCAATACAAGTATTCCCTCCCATAAGTAGATTTTTTTTTATGAAGCTCACTCGAGAGTGGAGCATATTTGAAGAATTTTATTAGATACGCATAACCGATTAAGGTTCAGGAAATCATCACTTTATAATAATTAGAGATTGTTATTATAATAGCACCATTTGATGTAACGACCTCAGCCATACTATAGAAAGTATATCAACGGGCTGGGTCTCCACCTCTAGGAATCTGACCTCCACCTCTAAATACCTGACCCCTACCCCTTGCTGGCTGGGCAGGTGGTACTGGAGCTGGTGCCGGAACCATAGCACGAGAATCCTGATGCTGAAACTGATTACCTGCATATTTTGGACAAGTCCTCCCGACATGCCCATATTCACCACACTCAAAACATCCCTGCTGAAGAGTATGCTGACCCGGACGAATCGGCTGACCACGCGGAACACTCTGCGGAGGGGATGCTCTAATAAGAGCTGAAGGAGCACTATAGACTGGATGTAGGGGTGGACATTCGGTATTTCGGTTCGGTATTTCGGTATTCGGTTTATCAATTGTATATACCAAATACCGTACCAAATTATTTCGATACGGTTCGGTATTTATTATTTTGGTTCGGTAAAGTATTCGGTTTATGATCCCGAAACTCAATTTTAATGTGTCTAATGGATTCCTTGTGAATTTCTAGTCAAGTTAGGCTTTTGAATCACTTAATTTGAACTTATAATGAAGGAGATATGTAGGTTATAATATTTGCAAATAGTGCATATTTTTAATACGCCGTCAAGGGTAATTTCGTAATTAACCTGAATAATCTGGCAACCTTAGTAAAATGACCATAACATCCTCATACGATGTCCAAATTCGATGATTCTTTTTGCTACGGGTCTGTAATTACGATACGGATCTAATACTTCATTTAAAACAAAAATCGAAGCTCATTTTTTCAATATGATATCATTTATGCTTGAAGAAACGACGTCGAAGCATAAGAAAGAACGAGCGCAACACAACCCAAACCTATTTGAAACTCATCCGAGCCCTCGGGGCTCTAAACCAAACATGCACGCAAGTCTAAAAGCATCATGCGGACCTGCTCGTGCGATCAAATCATGAAAATAACATGTAAAACTATGAATTAAACCTCAAAACTCATTATTTTTTCCTCAAGAACACTTATAGTTCATAACTTTTCAACTGGATGTCCGAATCACGTCAAACGAACTCCGTTTTTCACCAAATTTTACAGTAACCTTTAAATACTATAACAAATCTGTATCGGGATCCGAAACCAAAATACGGGCCCGATATCAACGATTTCAAACATTAATTTTTTTCTTTATTTCATAATTATTTCAGCAAAACAATTTCTTTCAAAAATTGATTTCTAAGGCTTGGGACCTCGGAATTCGTTTTCGGGCATACGCCCGAGCCCCTATTTTACTGCGGACCTCCCGTGATCGTCGGAACACAGATCCAGGTACGTTTACTCAAAATGTTGACCAAAGTCAACTATAATCAAATTTAAATTCTAGAAATGACTATTTCTCATATTTTCACATAAAAATTTCCGGGGTTTCACGTTCGGATTGCGCACGCAAATCGAGGTATTTAAAATTAGTATTTTTATGACTAATAAATCTAAAACGAAGTCTAAATTTATAAAATGATCACGTGGGTCATTAAAGCAAATCGCGCGGCATGAGTCTCGCGCTGCCTGCTCTATCGCGATGAATCTCGCGTCGCCTAACGTTGCTGCTTTCCAATTGAGTTGCTTGCTGCTTTGTTTACAATTATGATTCCGTTTTAAAGTTTGTCTTGTTTCCTTTTTTGTTGTTGTCTTCTTTTGCTTTTGTCTTCAATTATTTGTCTTCAATCATTGTTTCATTTTCTCATTATAATATTTCCCATTATTAAATAATCATAAATCATTTTTATAGTGCGTATATACTTTGCTTCCAATTTCATCTTTAACGGATTAAAAATAATATTATAAAGGCAATCTAAAAATAACTTTGAAAGCTCGAATGGTTTAAATGTTGGAACAAGCAGGGAACAAAAAATTGTGATTTTGATAGTACAGTCACTGTACTTAAGGAATTTACGTATCCTAGTATGTCGTTATTGGGTTATAACATAATTCCTCCAAACTTTTTACATAGTAAAAATCGAAATTCGATATTAATATTTCAGCAATAACTTGAATTTTCACTAAAACATGTTCGTGAATAGTTTGAGAAGGAGGAAAGTAATTGCTAGAAAGATCTGATTTGGTGTGTGTTAACACGTTTTAGAGGTATAAACAATAACTAAGAGTTTGTTAAGACACGTCCATTAAAAAATAGAATAATAAGTTTTCGTAATAAATTAAAGTGCACCGATAATTGGAAAATTCTTTCGATATATATAATTTAAATTCTTAATAATTTAAGCATTTGTATGTGAACACATGGAAGAGTTACCTTGACCATTTAGGCCGATAGACAACTTTCTTTCACATCTCACCATTTTATAGAGTCCAAAATATAGCACTCTTCTCCTATTCAATCAATAGCAGCATGATTTTCTGTCTTGTTCTTTTGTTTGTTTGTTATATTTACACAATCAGATCACCTAAAAAATAATTACATATAATTTTATTTAATTATATGATTAGTAACCTAGAATAAACGGCAAGTAACATGCTTTAAATTGTTAGATTCACATTAATTATACAGTACTAGTGTAATATAACTTAAATTTTTAAGTTTACGTTGATCGTGTAAAATATTCATTACACTATCAGTGTAATTATAAGTTAAAATCTTTTTATATTTAGTTTGGACGTTTTTTGAGGCCTTCGGGAACTCTGACAACTGATGCTCCGTTCCACCATGAAATTGCCATTATAGGCGGATCCATGATTTAAACTCTATGGGTTCAACTTTTAAGATTTTAAACATTGAACACATTATATTTTTAAAGTTATGGGTTTAGACCTATTATATTTGCAATTTTAGTAAATTTTCACACAAATTTCTAAAATTGAACCCATAACTACGACAACATCCGCCTCTGATTGCCATACCATAGCCCATAAGAATATGCTCCAATCTTGAGAAAATGAAACCACCAATGTGACAAAGTTGTACAATATGAAACCTTGCTGTTGAACTAAGATAGAAACAAATCTTTCGGGTAAGCACAACGTAGACCAGGCACGTATTTTATGTGGTATCGATTAATTGATTTATCCTTTACAAACGCATGTCGACGAGTTGCTGAATTACGTTCGATGTTAATTCTGTCCTTGGTTGTTCCTTGGCAATTAAAGGTATTGAGATAGTGATCCAGAGTTATCATACAAAAGTCAACCTGGTGTACCAAATTCGTAATTATTTAAGTTCCAGGAATGCAACAAGTTGCATCTATACCATAGTCCATATACCAGGACCATCCTGGTTATGTTGGGCCTCAGCTTAACGGTCATTTAATGCATCTATACTCAGTTTCAAGGTCACTATCGCGCTTTGCAAAAAAATTACAAGTCTATCCGTTTTTCGGATAACTTCAGACATAAGGGCCTAAAATAGCAAAAAATTATAGCTGAAGTTTGAACTTCAGAACTTTTTGCCCGAAGTGTGACCTTATCAAAGTAAAACTTCATATATATTCGCATAAAGTAGAAAACTTCAGTTCATAATGCAAACTTCAGACAAATTAGTCTAAAGTACTTCACTTTGTAGTGCAAACTTCATACCGAAAAGAACTTCAGAGTTGAAATTAGCTGAAGAACACAACCAAATTAGATAAAAGATCAAGAATTTTTCTATCCCTTGAAAACTCCTTCATTTTCTTATTGTAATAGGACAAAATAATCTTACAAAGGATTACAAATTCGGTGTCTTCCTCCTTAAATAGCTTCACGCATATTCCTTTGTATATCCCTAACACTATCACGTTCTTTAAGAGCATAGCTCTTTCTCTCCAAGCAAAAGTACTAGTCTTAGTTTTTTCTTCTCCTTCAAGAAAGGATAGATAAAATGGTCTCAGGTGGGACAGAACCGAACTCGATACATCGTACAAATTTCTTTCTTAATCTCGCCCTGAGTTTCAGTGCCTCCTCCAATGCACAGAGGAAAGATTTGGCTTTGATCACGACATGGGCATCATACAATGCACTTAATTCAAAATTGTGTATTTCATATTCAATCAATAATAATCACGCAGAGTCTCATGTGTTTGAGAGACAAAAGAAGAAGAAGAGGAGGAAAATAATTGGAGGAAGAAAGGGGCGCGCAGGTCGCAAGAAGAAGAAAGAGGAGGCGACCAATGATCTGAAGTTGTAAAAATAAGGGTATTGGATAAAGAATTTTAAAAATATTGGTATAGGTTAAATGAGAATCACTAAATAGAGCGCGTCGTGCAATTTTACCTTTTGAGATGGTGAAACTAGCTCGAGTCCAAGATCACTAACCAGTAAGACCGTAAAAATAGCACGGGCTAGCCAGTTTTCGGACTGGTCATTCAAAAATAGCCAGCGTTTGCCAAGTCATTGAAAAATAGCCACTATTTTGCTGCAACAGAGACCGGTGTAGCATAATATACTAAAGTGCGGTGCACCTGTGTATGAATTTCTAGCATATTATGCTGGAACTCCAACACGCGGAAAGTTCCAGCATAATATACTGGAGAGCATAATATACTGGACTAGTATATTTTGCTGGAACTCTAGTATAATATACTGGAATTCCAGTATATTATGTTGGAGTATTTTTCGGATTTTGAATAGTGTTTTCGTTCAAATTTATCTTTAAATGAAAAGTGGCTAAAATTCGATTAGTTTTGAAACAGTGGCTATATTTGAATTGCCACTTGTAAATCTGACTATTATTGAATTTCTTCCAACCCGGTCTTCTTGAGCCGATCAGGTTTAAATTGGGGTAGACTCTTTTTTACTTTTAAATCTGTATAAAAAGTAGTAATAATTATCATTACAAGGGTACTCATAATATTGAAGAAAAGAATCTCAAAGACTCGAACTATTATTAATTGTCTTTTTTTTAGCAAACAGGAAACATATATTAATAACTACGTAATGCTTCGTACATAATCGTCATAGTTTGTGTATTTGAGGGCATATTGATTACCTAAGCTTTCTAGTGTATTGCAAGCATCAACTGATAAAGACTTAACAAAAACATGGAGTTCTGATTGTTCACTTTCCACAATATTGTTTACAAAAGAGGGAGGTAGTACAAAAAGTTACTTTCCCTTGTCCTTGATCTTCTTTGCTAGGTGATGGGTTGTCCTATTCCCTTGCCTGAAGATTTGCTGGAGGATTACCTTCTGCTGGTGCATGAACCATCTGCATTCATTAACAATTTTATCATATAGTTTATTACCTTGTTGTATTGCATGGATTACCTCCGTAGAATCTGTCTTAATTTCAAGAGGGAATAACCTACATTCTTTTGATGTTGTAAGCCCTTCTCTCAGTGCTTTCATTTTTGCTTCTAGTGATCCATTTGCATGTGTGGATTTTGCAAATCCAACCACCCAATTCCCGTTGGTGTTTTTGAAAATGCCTCCAAGGCCACATTTCTGGTTATGGTTGCTGAAACTGGTATCGATGTAAACCAGCCTCTTGGTGGTTTGTAGCATTTTGTTTTAATGAAAATTTTTGGCGGGGTTTTGATTCTCTTTTCTGTGAGCAGTTTGAATTTAGAAGCTCTTTGAGTTATTTGAGTATCATTAATAGGGTTGACAATATTGTTTGATTGTTTTTTTTTTTTGGTCATTAATATTGTTTTGATTGTTGTTATTTCTATTAAGCCATATATTCCAGATGACAAATGGAAAGAAGGAATTCCAATCGATACACTTGTTATTAAGAGAATAGTTAAAGTCTTTTACTTGTAGTAGTTAGTGCTTTTCCTTTTCTTTATAGTAGTTTTGCCACCCAAGACAATCCCAGAAGTGATTGACATCTTTGCATTATAGAAAAATGTGGATTATGGATTCTTCTTTTTGGCATTTACAGATAGGGCAGATGGGATCAATATTTAGCCCAATTTGTGAGAGGTATTTCATGCATGGTATCCTATCATGAAGGCACTGCCACAAGAAGAATTTAATTTTATTGAGGCAATTCAGATTCCAATCCATTCAAATTCTAAGTTATTTTCTGGAGGGGTTTCTATAAGAGTGTAACAAGACTTGGTTGTAAAAATACCTTTCGTATTTAGTGACCAAATTGGTATATCATTGGTAGGGCCTTTAAGACGAATTCTTGTCTTAGTGATATTTACCCTTAATTCACAAGGGATGCTGAAAGATAGTTTATCAATGTTCCAGATTTTTCCATCGAAGATGTCTCTGATTTTTAATAAATAATCTCTAGTATAAAGAGGACATGTTACTGTTTTTCTAAAGTTACCTATATTAGGTATCCAGTTATTTTTCCATATGTTTGTGTTGGAATGGAGATGGGGTGATCATGTGATACCCTTTGAGCATAGTTCCCTTCCTTTTTTAATACTCTTCCAGACAAAGGAGCCTTTGGTTTTTGCTATACTAGTTCCATAAGAGGTGATGATTAATTTGGCCCAGGGGATTGTAACATTTGTAAGAATTCTCCAAACCAGGCTAGCTAACATGCATAAATTTTTATTCACAACATTATGAATACCTAGGCCACCATTTGATTTTGGTTGACATAGAGTAGACCATTTAACTAGATGTATTTTCCTTTTTTCTAATGTGCTTCTCATATAAAATCCTTTTGAACTTTATCAATTTTGTTGAGGATATTTTTTGGTAGTAAGGTGTATTGCATATAGTGATTAGGGATAGTATTCAGGCAAGAGTGGGATAGTGCTAAGTTAATGAATTTTAGTTTCCAGGAAGCTAGTTTAACTCTCATTTTATCAATTAAGAATTGGAAATCTCTAGGCCTTGGACAATTGTTTAAGATTGGGAATCCTAGATATATGCCGAAGTTGTCATATTTTTTTATACCTAGCCTAGTCGTAATGTCTTTGAGAGACAAGTGGAACCGTTTTTGGAGAAGAAAATTTTGGATTTGGTACTATTGATGCTCTGGCCTGATAAAGTACAAAACTGTTCTAGACCATTTTTAATGGTATGACATGATTTGTCGTTTACCTTTGCCATTAAGGTAAGATCGTCCGTAAAAAATAAGTGAGAAAATTTGAGGCATCTATTTGTTTAACCAAAGAATTAGATCCCTTGACTAAAGCTATTTTTAGGATGAACACGGGTTTCTGATAATCAAGAAATAATAACAATTACGAATGAACAAGTAAATAAATAATAAGATGCACAAAAAAGTAAAGTGTATTCTGTTTGTCGTTCGGATGATCCTTACAAGTTAACTTCTATTCCCTTATATAGGGAATTCTTCATTATAACGTCTACCTCTTGCAATTATAACACATTAGTGACTAATTATTACATTAATGTAACGTTACAATGAATAACCGTAATTATTGTGTGAAGGTTGTGTAACGTGTGGATCATTAATTGAAAATCTTTGAATCTATCCGTAGCTCTATCCGAATTCATTCTGACCGTGTCTCTTCCTCAATCAAGTTGAGTTTTCCGTTGCTGATGACCTCGTAGGTATATAGTGGCGTGCCTCTTTGCCTCGCACCTCCTTATAGAATTATGTCCAGCAGTCATGTTTTCCTTGGTCCACGTAACTGGATGAATCATCAAGAAATATCATACGTGTGAAGCTCTTTTTTACCAATACAGATAGTTCTCCCACTTACCATTTATTTATCGATTAATATTTGGTAAGTGGATACACATTTATGGCTGGAATATTTTGCCGCCGCTTTACTTCGAAACATTGTATCCTTCTCTGAACATAAGTGTTTCTTGTCACTTCCATCTAATGCTTAATCCACGTGTCACCTCCGGGTTGATTCTGCAATTACTCGGCGCCTTTTAGGGCTTTTTGCAGCTACACAGTCATGATGTGACACCTTTAATTATCACATCATTGTTTTTTCTAAATTTTTACGGTTGTCTTCGAGTATAAATACCCTGTTTCCTTTCTTTACTTTTACGAAAAACTTTCATTTTTTGTTTGTGAAGAACTTTTCCCTCGTCTTTGTAAATATGTCTTCTTCGAACCAACCTAAGGGAGTGATAAACGTTGATGATTTGGCCCCTTATTCTGCTCTGACGCGGAGCCTGAGAGGTGGTAGGTTGAGGAGGTTAAGTTCTACTCCTTCAAGAGGTTCTTCCTCTTCCCAGATCACTTCCCCTCCTTCTGCTAGGTCTATAATTTCTCCGAGAGCTAGGGCTTCCAGATCTTCGTCTAGAGGTAGAGAACATCACGAACCTTTACGCGAACCTCGAGTGGATGAAATCAGTCCTGCTGAGTTTACCCTTGCTAGGGATAATCAGGTTCTTACATATCAGTCATCATCCCTTGATTGTGCTGATAGGTACCCTACCCTGCTCACCGAAGGTTTAATTCCTCTTGTTCGCAGGGATTATTTTTGGGAGTCCGATTTTCCTGTCATCGTTCCGAATGGCAACCAAAGAATAACGTTTTACAAGACGGGATATTCTTTTGTTTATACCTACCCTTTTACCTTAGGGTTTAGACCTCTCATTGATCCAGTTATCATTGAGTTTTGTCGGTTTTTTTTATATTTGCTTGGGACAAGTCGGTCCTATTGTATGGCGAGTTTTTGCATGTCTCAGATGTTTAGCTACTTTAGCTTCGGTCCCTTTCACCTTTAATCATCTTATTCCCCGACATTGTTTCGCCAAGGTATTTTTACTCTGGCTGCCAGGAGTAAAAGAGTGTTGGTGACCCCTGATGATGATAAGGTTAGAGGTTGGTACCTTCGTACGTTGTTGTGCCTACTGCTGGTTTAGTAGGTGAAGAAAATCTTCCCTTCCCCGAGAAGTGGAATCGTGCGCGTGAGTACATTTTAGATCACATTACTTGTTTTTTGCTTTAAATGTTTTATTAACACTGTAGTTGTTTCTTCTATTTTTTTAGCAATCATGGGTACTGTCGAGAATGTCTCTGATATCTGTGGTTGGGTAGAAAAGCTTTTTTCGATTGCTCCGTTGGAAGAAAGGTCTTGTAAGTACTTCTTCGGGAAGTACGGTTGGAAAGTGAAAACTCATGGTAAGTGAAGCTTTTGGGTAGATGGATCTTCAGGCTCGAGCTTTGACTTTTTTGATAGTCTTCTTTGCTTCGTCTTTGCCTTCCATACTATATAGTCCCCCAAGTGTTTGAGCTTTGAAGGATGAAATCTAGAGCACTTGACTATTCCTTCCTTGTGGTCCTTTTCCTGAAAAGGAAAAACGTACGGGACTCGAAGGTAATATAGTTTTTAGATGATGACTGCTTAACCCTTAAAAACGTCCATCAGAAAGTGTAACCCTAGACCAGGAATTCAGTTACTTCCTCGCGTCTTTGCAGGTCTAATATCATCCTCTGGTGATGGTTAGCTTTATACCTATCATCTAATATGGTTAGTAAAAAATTTAACTGTACAAGAAGAAAATCGAACGTGTGATACCTGACCGGGGGTATTCCTTTTCCTTAGAAATAATACTTCTTCAAATGGATGGCATTCCAGCTTGTTGGTAAGATCCTGCCATCCATAGCTTCCAGCTCATAGGCGCCCTTTCCAGCTATGCCTCGGACTTTGTAGGGTCCTTCCCAATTTGGACTTAATTTTCCCGTACCAGCTTCTTTGGTTGATTGAAAGACTTTTTTGAGGACGAAGTCCCTAATCTTGAAGTATCTGAGATGAGCTTTACGATTGTAATAACGCACTATGATTTGTTTTTTACCTGCCATCCGTATTAGTACTGCTTCTCTTCTTTGTTCGAGCAGGTCCAGATTGGTCCTCAATTCGTCGTTGTTTGCATCCTCCGTGGTTGTTGTAAACCTTATGCTTGGTTCGCCAAACTCCACAGGTATTAAGTCTTCTGAGCCATAGATAAGTGTGAACGGAGCTCTCCCGTGGCTGTTTTTGAAGTTGTTCTGTAGGCCCATAGTACCGCTGGTAATTCATCAGGCCAATTTTCCCTTGGCTTTCTTTAGCCATTTCTTTAGGTTGTTGATAATGATTTTATTCGTTGATTCAGCTTGACCATTAGCCACGGGGTGATACGGCGTTGAAGTAATCTGTTTGATTTGACTTGCGTGCCTATGAATTGTGGGCCATTATCACCCACGATCTCCTTAGGTATTCCAAAGCGGCATATTATGTTTCTCCATAAGAAGATTTTAACTTCCTTTTCTCGCACGTGTTTGAAAGCTTCCGCCTCTACCTATTTTGTAAAATAGTCGGTTAGCACGAGTAAGAACCGTACCTTTCCTTTAGTTGCAGGGAGGGGTCCCACGATATCCATGCCCCACTTCATGAATGGCCACGGTGATATTATTGGGTGCAATAGTTCCGCTGGTCGATGCATGTTATTGGTAAACCGTTGGCATTTATCGCATTTGGATACGAAGCTCTCAGCCTCTTCTTCCATCTTAGGCCAATATTATCCAGCTCTGATAAGGGTTTTGACCAAGGATCTCGCCCCTGCGTGATTTCCACAGTGTCCTTCGTGGACTTCTCTCATCATGAACTCCATTTGATTAGGTCCGAGGCATTTAGCTAGGGGACCTCCGAGCATCTTGTTATATAATGAGTTGCGAATGAGGCAATACCGGGCAGCTTTTCGGCGAAGTGCTTGAGCTGTTTTTTTGTCATCAGGTACGGTGCCATTCTGCAAAAAATTTAAAATGTCGTTTCTCCAATCCCAGGTTAAATTGTTGAAAGTTACCTCAATTGTTTCCTGGTCTGTTGCTGAATGAAATAGATGGACGACAATTGCATTGTCTTTGTTTGTAACTTTCGTGACTGCTGCGAGGTTAGCCAATGCGTCTGCTTCCGCATTTACCTCTCTAGGTATTTGAATAACCTTCCACGTTTTGAATTGCCTCACGAGATCTCGTGCCTTTTCTAAATATTGTTGCATCCGAGTCTCCCGAGCGATATAAGTCCTCTGCATCTAATTTACTACCAGTTGGGAGTCGCTCTTGATTACGATTTTCTCGATTGAGAGTTCTCGTGCCAGTTCTAGCCCTGCAATGGCAGCTTCATATTCTGCTTCATTGTTAGTTATAGGATAACATTTGATAGTTTGTCGTGTTTTTTCACCCGTGGGTGATATTAAGACTATGCCTAAGCTGGAACCTTTTACATTGGAAGAGCCATCGGTAAATAGGGTCCATAGAACCGGATTAGCGTCGTTAAAGAGTTGTAACTCTTTATCCACTTCAAGGACAATGCTATTATTAAAATCAGCGACGAAATCAGCTAAAATTTGAGACTTTATCGCAGTCCTAGGCTGATATATTATGTCATGCTCGCTCAATTCTATGGCCCACTTAGCTAATCTTCTTGATAGTTCTTGTTTATGCAATATATTTCTCAATGGATAAGAGGTCACAACAGTGATTGGATGACATTGAAAATACGGCCTCAATTTTCTAGATGTCGTGACTAGAGTTAAGGATAATTTTTCCAGATATGGGTATCTAGTTTCAGCATCTAGTAATGTCTTGCTTACATAATAAATAGGAGATTGTTTACCTTTATCTTCCCTTACCAATACTGCACTTACAACAATTTCTGCGACGGCAAGGTAGACGTACAGCTTCTCCCCCTCCTTTGGCTTTGATAGCAACATGGGTTTTGATAGATAAGCCTTTAGATCCTTGAGAGCCCGTTGACACTCTTCAGTCCATTCGAACTGATTTTGCTTTTTGAGAACTGAAAAGAATTTAAAACGTTTTTCGGAACACCTGGAAATAAATCTTCCTAAGGCTGCAATTCTTCCAGTTAGTCTTTGAACTTCTTTTTTGTTCGTAAGTATATCAGGTATTTCTTCTATAACTTTAATTTGAGCAGGATTTACCTCTATTCCTCTATTTGATACAAGGAAACCCAAAAATTTACCCGATTCCATGCCAAAAATGCATTTTTCTGGATTCAATTTCATAATATACCTGCGTAGAATTTCAAAGGTAATAGAGAGATGCTGGAAATGGTCTTCCGCATGTGTTGATTTTACCAACATGTCATCGATGTAAACTTCCATCGTCTTCCCCAGATGTTCTTGGAACATCTTGGTTACTAACCTCTGGTACGTGGCTCCGGCATTTTTCAAGACAAAAGGCATGACTTTGTAACAATAAGTCCCCCTGTTTGTAATAAAGGAAGTTTTTTCCTCGTATGAGGGGTCCATTTTAATCTGATTGTAACAGGAATACGCATCTAGAAAGCTTAACAATTCATGTCCTGCAGTGGCATCAATCATTTGATCTATATGTGGTAATGTGAATGAATCCTTGGGGCATGCTTTATTTAAATTAGTGTAATCTACGCATACTCTCCATTTACCATTCTTTTTAGGTACTACCACAGTGTTATCTAACGAGTTACGGTATGTTACCTCACGTATTGAACAAATTTTCAAGAGTTTTTATACCTCTTCGTCAATCACTTAGTTCTTGAACGGTCCTTGCTTTCTTTTCTTCTGCTTAACATGTACGAAGGATGGATCTTCATTTAGTTTATGAGTCATCACTTAGGTGGGATACCTGTCATATCTGAATGGTACCACGCAAAGCAATCTGCGTTAGCCTTTAAATAATTATTAACTTACCTCTTCGACTGGGGCTCAGCCTCGTGACTATATGCACTTTCTGTTCAGGTTTTTGTTCAAACAATGGAATAGCTTCGAGCTCTTCCGTTGTTGTTTTGATGTGCTCATCTTCTTCTGGTTCTTGAATTACATCCGGTCTGGAATCTACATCCGTGTGATTTGATTCATCTTCCGTGGTAACTTGGTTTACTTTCTCATGACTATCTTCTTCCGTAGTTGTTCGAACAATAGCTTCTTCCGTACTTGTTTGGGTAATAATTGCTTCCATACTTGTTTGGTCGGCAACTCTTGCCTGGGAGATTTCTCTATCTTTTGATTCTTCCATCTCTACTTTTTTGTTATAATGTACCACATAATTTATATTCCTAGAGGTTTGCTGATCACCCCTAATCTGTTGGATTCCCCATTCATAAGGGAATTTAATTACCTGATGTAATGTAGATGGTACTTCTTTCATGTCGTAGATCCATGGCCTTCCCATGATTACTTTATAAGCCATGTCAGTATCGATGACTTGGAATCTGGTGTTTTTTATTACTCCCTCGGCATAAGTTCTAAGTTCAATTTCTCCTTTGGTTATAACCGTAGAGTTATCGAACCCTGATATAGCTCGTGCCTTTGGGATCACCTGATTTCCCAAGAGCATTTCTTCCACGACTCTTAGCAAAATGATGTTGACTAAACTACCTGGATCAATCAACACTCTTTTAACGTTAGTGTCATGAATGAGTAAGGATATTACTAGAGCATCGTTGTGGGGGAGCATTAGTTCGCCGAAATCTGCATCATCAAAGGTTATATTGTCTGCGTCCGAGTTTTCTCGAACCCGCTTTCCGTGTGTAATTGTGAACTTCGTGGCTGTTTTGAAAACCACTCCGTTTACTTCTTCACCTCCGTGTATCACGTTGACAGTTCTTTTTGGAGACGGTGGTTTCGGAGGTTCCTGCCTTTTCTTCATGTATGCCTGCTTACCTTTATCACTAAACAATTCTGTTAAGTAGCCCTGTTTCAATAATTTCTCTATTTCACCTTGTAAAAATCTATACTCTGCAGTCCTGTGTCCATGATCGTTATGAAATTCACACCAAAAATCTGGGTTCCTTTTATTTGGGTTTGACCGCATTTCTTTGGGCCATCTAACCTTATCCCCCATATTTCTTAATATTGAAATTAGTTTGAGGGTACTTACATTGAATACGTGATCCCCAATTCGTGTGTTACCCCTAGGTCGTTCATCTCGATCCTTTCTGGATGTAGATGAAGATGAGCCCGCATCTCTACTGGGTGGTCTATATCCTGACCTAATGTTTTCGAACCTAGGACGAGTTTCACGTCCCGAGGGTCCCATATAAGGATCGTACCTGTTTTTACCTGATCTCCTGTCTAATTCGGAGCGTTTGGATCTGGTATGATCTTCATCTTTCGAACGAGCAATGGTATCTTCTTCTATCCGAAGTTTAGTATTATACCTGTTATAAACATCATTCCATGTCGTAGCAGGGAATTCTCTCAAGCTTTCCTTGAGTCTTCTCGTGGCTTCTAATCTTTTGTCATTTAGATTGATTGCGAATGCCATGGCTGCCCAATTATCAGGCACTCGTGGTAGTAACATTCTTTCTCGCTGGAACCTGTCTACAAATTCACGGAGTAGTTCCGTGTCTCCTTGTTTTATTTTGAATATGTCTTCCCTTCTTTTCTCAACGTTTTGTGCACCGGAATGTGCTTTTATAAAAGAATCTGCAAGCTCGGCAAAAGAATCAATAGAATTTTAAGGAAGAAGAGAATACCAAGTTAGTGCTCCTTTGGTAAGTGTTTCTCCAAATATTTTGACTAGGACCGACTCAATCTCTTGTTTTGTTAAGTTGTTGCCTTTCACTCCGGTAGTAAAATCAGTCACATGGTCGCGTGGGTCAGTTGTCCCGTCATACTTGGGAACATCAGACATTTTGAACTTCTTGGGTATAGGCAAGGGTGTTGCGCTTGGTTTCCAAGGTTGTTGAGAATATCTATCAACATCAACGCCTTTGATAACAGGTGGTACTCCAGGAATTTGCTCGATTCGATCATTTTGTTCCTTCACCTGTTTCTGCAAGGTTAGTAATAAATTTTGTAATTCAGAGTTATTAGTCATACCTGGTCTCGCTTCGCGAGATTCATTAGAAGTGTCTTCCCTTGCTGAGTTTACCAACCCAGATTGGGGATTTTCCATGGTGATGGTATTATTGGAAGGTGGTGTCAGTGACGCAGGTGATGCCGCTGGTGATCCTCTTGTGAATTCTTGCAGAGCATGGCTCGCATACTCTGCAATCATTTGCTTTATTTGATCTTGTTCTACCGTTTGATCATTATCATTAACTTTGTTGTTGTTGTTGTTAATCTTTCTTGGGATTGTTCCCTTGAACCTCCTGGGGATCCAGGGGGTGATGGGTATCCATATCTTTGCTGGTTATTATCGTTGGGGTTCGACATAGTTCAAAGGATATCGTTTGAAAAGTAAATAATGATTATCAGATTCCCGGTAATAGAACCAATTTGTTTAACCAAAGAATTAGATCCCTTGACTAAAGCTATTTTTAGGATGAACACGGGTTTCCGATAATCAAGAAATAATGACAATTACGAATGAACAAGTAAATAAATAATAAGATGCACAGAAAAGTAAAGTGTATTTTGTTTGTCGTTCGGATGATCCTTACAAGTTAACTTATATTCCCTTATATAGGGAATTCTTCAGTATAACGTCTACCTCTTGCATTGATAACACATTAATGACTTATTATTACATTAATGTAACGTTACAAAGAATAACCGTAATTGTTGCGTGAAGGTTGTGTAACGTGTGGATCATTAATTGAAAATATTTGAATCTGCTCGTAGCTCTGTCCGGATTCATTCTGACCGTGTCTCTTCCTCAATCAAGTTGAGTTTCCCGTGGCTCATTACCTCGTAGGTATATAGTGTCGTGCCTCTTTGCCTCGCACCTCCTTATAGAATCATGTCCAGTTGTCATGTTTTCCTTGGTCTACGTAACTGGATGAATCATCAAGAAATATCATACGTGTGAAGCTCGCTTTTACCAATACACTATTACCGAAGGTTATAGGGTACCAGTTCCTAATATCTACTTGGTGTTCTATATATCTAGTTAGCATTTCTAAGCAAAGGATGAAAATATAGGGTGACATGGGATCTCCTTGCCTAATGCCTCGACTTGGTTCAAAGTATTTTGTGACAGATCCATTGACTAAAATGGCTATACTGCTTGTTGAAATACAACTTAATAACAACTTAGTGAATTTGGGAGGGAATTTAAAGTATTCAAGAGTGTGACGAACAAAGGACCATTCCAAACGGTCAAAAGCCTTTTCTAGGTCAATTTTTAAAATCATTTGGGCATGTTTCCCTTTTATCCTTTTTAAATTGGAAACAAGTTCTTGGATGATGATTGCATTATCAGAAGCTCTTCTATTTTTCATGAAACTAGCCTGAAAGGGGCTAATCAATTGCTCAAGGAAAGGCTTTAGTCGATTTGCAAGGATTTTTGTAATTAATTTATAGATAGTGTTGCAAAGTCCAATTGGTCTGAAATTTCTGATGTTGTTAGCATTAGGGATTTTTGGTATAAGGCATAGATAAGTTTTATTAATATCTTTAGGGATTGTCTGCTTATTAAAGATGTCATGACAAAGATGGGTTACCGGTTGTCCTATGTGATTCCAATATTTCTGGAAAAAGAAAGGATGGAGGTCATCCGGTCCAGGGGCTTAGAAGGGTTTGAAAGAAAAAATGGCCCTTTTAATTTTAGTATCTAGGAGGGAGCTATCTAAAAAGCTAGGTTAACCTTATTACAAGTAGAGGGGTTTCCTAGAGGATTAATCAAACTTGTTAGGGAGTGAGAGGTAGTAAATGTAGAAGTAAAGTAATTGAGCACATGTGACATAATATGATGGTGTTCATTGATCCAATTACCAGTATCGTCCTTAAAGAAGTTTATTTTGTTTCTTCTTTTTCTATTAGTGGCCGAGATATGGAAAAATTTGGTACTGGCGTCACCTTCATTTAACCACAAGATTCTAGACCTTAACTTCTAATAATCTTCTTCTATCTTTAGGATATCATTGTATTCTTTTTTTAAATTAATCTCCAGATTACGAAACAAATTACTGGTATTATAGCTCTTGGAATTCTGGATCCCTTGAAGTCTAGCAAGTAATTTTTTCTTTTCCCCCATAATGTTACCAAAGGTGTTATTTTTCTAGGGTTTTAATTTTTCCACAAAGTTTAGGCTGGCTTTAAAGTAATCAGTACCATACCAAGTTTTTTCTACTATTGATTTGAATTCAGGATGTTTGCACCAAAAGGTCTCTAGCCTAAATGGAATATTATGAGTCAACCTATTTTTTGGAATTAATTCTATTAGAATAAGGTTATGATCAGAGTAAGTTTTGGGTAAGTGGATTATAGAACCTTTTGGGAAGAGCTTAATCCATTCCTCATTTCCTAATATTTTATATAATCTTTCCATTATAAGACCTTTATTCTTATGTCTATTATTAGACCACGTATATTTACACCCTTTAAACCCTAGGTCAATCAAATTGCAACTATTATTTTTGACCAAATGTACCTAGATCTACTATCCTTAATATGTTTTCCACCAAAATTTTCATTCGTGGTTAGAATATTAAAATCCCCCTACCAACCAAGGCCCTTTATAGGTATTGCTAATATTTTCTAGATTCTCCCACATTATATTTCTATTATGAACCACAATACTAGCATAAATTGAAGTGAAAATCCAGGGTTTGCGAATAGGGAGTACCTCTATCGTTGTTTGGATTTTTTGATTCTTACGGACTGCATTTTGAACACTAACCACTTCATGGTTCCACATCATGACCATATATCCTGACTGTCCTTCCGCTGGCACCTCTATCATCTCCGTAAACCCAAAGTCATGAAGCATCTCAGAATGATTACCCATTCTTGTTTCTAACAAAGTCACCATGCAGGGTCTATGTGTATCTATCATTTCCCTAAAATTCCTCCTAAAATTGTCATTATTCCCACCCCTTATGTTCCATGTAATAAAATTTGTTGGACGATACATGGAAATGTTAAGGTTTGAGTTTCCCAATTCCCCATTCTCCCTTACTTCCCCTAGTAGGACAAGATTCCTTCTCATTGAAGGCACTAAGATCATGGCTCTGTTTTCCACTATTGGATCTTGTGGTGGACGTATGTCCATCGAACATTTGTAGAGAGCTAGTGGGCAGTTGAGTACATGCCTCTTCTCGTGCGTCTCCATGAAGAGAAATACCTTTATCCTGTCTAGATTTGAGAACTCTAGAACGCTCTAAGTTTAGGTTGATAGGTTCGTCTTCCTTCTCCATCGCCTGCTTCTACTGGCCCTGGCACTTGTTCTGCGTGGTTTTGTGGTGGGGATGCTGGATGGACCACTGGAGGGATTGGTTGCTCCTGATTCTCCTGGTTGATCTCCCATGGTAAGAAAATGGGGTTGCGTTAAGTGTACATTAGGGTTGTGCACGGATCGGATCGGATTTAGCATATTTCGGATTTCGAATTCTAGATGCAATGCGAATCCGATCCGAATTATATCGGATCAGATTCGGATTTTAAAGTTTGGATCGGATCGGATTTAGCATATTTCGGATTTCGAATTCTAGATGCAATGCGAATCCGATCCGAATTATATCGGATCAGATTCGGATTTTAAAGTTTGGATCGGATCGGATTTCGGATCGTAAATGCCTCAAAGTTGCAAATTAATATGTATATTTTCTTTGTAAAAGAGGTAATGCATTAAGAAAAATTCATGTTTATACAATTATGAGAGTACTATGGTGCCAATATAGCTAACTCTAGCAATTATAAAGCTAATAACTTGGAGGACGGTGTAAAGGAAGTATTGACTATTCGAAATTAAAGTGTAGTATTTATACATTGCCTAATAATTTCGGATTTCGTATTGGATCAGATTAAAATATACCAATCCGAATTCGAAATTTTTATAAACACAATCTAAAATCCGGTCCAATCCGAAATCCGAAATTGAATGGATCGGTTCGGATTTCGTATATCCGATCAAAATGAACAGTCCTAGTGTACATTTCTGTCGAAAATAATGGTAGGACTAAGGGAGCATTCTGTGGGTTGATGGGGTTGAATTGAGGTGGCATATTCCATTGATTCCTCATTGCATGCACCATTTGTGGGTTCAGCTAGGGTGTCATTGGTTGAATGATGTTGTTCAACCAAACCTGATTTAAGTAGTTGTTCATGGCTAGCCTCATTCCCTCCATTATGAGTTGGGCTAAGTAGTGAGTGTTGTGGAGTATCACTATTGCTTCCTGGCCTTTGATTGGCATTGTCAAGGAGATTGAATGTCCCATTTGACCTAATTCCATCCATGAGGCAGGTTGATAATCCTGTGCTTGTGGGGGTTGAGCATATACAATATGAGGGTTCTCTAGTGGGTGTAGGGGTGGAAGGTTTTCCATTGTTAGTGGTCTGTATTGTCGAAGAATTTGGATTAAACAGTTTCTTCTCCTTAGGGTTAATGGAAGTCTTGGCATCTTTAATGGGTTGTGGAGTATTTAATGGGCTTGAGGTAGGCGTGGGATTGATGCCACTGGAGGAGCGGGAGGGATTGGTGGAGGGGGTAATGATTGAGATTTCTAAGTGCAAGTCATTTGGTTGCTCAATGTCTAGATTTATAGGAAGAGTCTTAGCTTCCTTTTCGTCTTCTAAGGTAAAGGCCATTTGGATGCTTTTGTTTTCCTTAGTTGCCATTTGGCCAACATGCGCTGGGGGGGGGGGGGGGGGGGGGGGGGGGATATTATCATATCTAGGGAGTAGATTTTGTTTATTCCCTTCGTTTAACTTAAGATTATAGCTAGATTTTTGTTTAAGAGAGGTAATAGGTGTAGTAGGGTTATAAATATTGGAAGGGCTATTTTTGTCCGTTTGGGTGTCTTTTTGCATGTCACTGTTTTTATCTATTTTGTTAACCTTAGTATAGGCCACGTTGGAGTCCAACATGTTAATATCATTGTTTTCAGTGGCCAAGTGTTCACTTGCATGGTTAATATTATTTTTAATAGGTTATTAGAATTAACCTTAGTGGTTTCTTGTAAAACCGTTTGCTTAGTGTCTAGGAGAGAAAATCGGTTTTTAGTAGGAATAGTGGTTTGTTCCTTAACTTTGTTGGCCAAGTATTAGCATTTGTAGTTGATATGGAATTGATGGGATCTTTAGACTATATTATAACAATTGGGTATCTAAATACTTACCTGTATTGGCATTAAATAGCTTGACAGAGATACCTGAGCCATTGAAGTTTTTAGTTGAATTATTGATGAAATGAGAAGTATTTTTTGCTCCTTGCTTTCTTCCTTTATTGAAGGAAACTGTTTTCCATTCTGCTTCTGGATCTTCCATTGTTGTAGTAGGTTCTTGTTCCTTTGTTGGATGTTTAAAATCCTTGGTTGTTTTATGGATATAACAACATTGTACCAGTGTGTGTCCAAATCTGCCACAATTTTTACAAAAAAAATTTCACCTTCATAATGAATATATTTTTTATGGTGGACAACATATAGGAAAGGTTGCACTGAAATTTCTAGAGGGATTTCCACACAAATTCTTGCATATCGACTCTTAGTGTTGTTGATGTACAAATATCAATTTTGAGTAGACGTCCTATTGCATTTCTAATCTTCTCAAGGATTTTGCCATCATAAAATTCCGTTGGCAATTGAAGGAGCCCAATCCATACTGCCGAGGTAGTTAATTTTTTATTTATAGCCAAAAAATTTGGTTTTCATCTTGAAATGGATAGGAAGGGGCCGTTGATGAACCATGGTCCTTGATAGATAGCTTTATCCATATTTTCCTTTTTTTTAATTTTATTATATAGTAATCCTCTCTAAGATCAATTAATGAGAATTCTTCCGTTGGCTTTCATAGATCTTGGATCTTTTTCTTTAAAATAATGGTGTAGCATGCGTTTTCCCACCAACTTAATTATGATAGAGTATTTCCATGACTCATAAATACGTTATCTATCTTCTTCAGTTAGAGATATTCTTTTAATGCCTCTTGTATTGGAGTTTGATGCATGCTCGAACTCTTCCTCTTCCAATGAGGTTATTGATAGGTACATGTCAGCATATTCTAGGTGTGGGGTGAAAGGCATATGGCTAGAAGCAATTAACATATCTTTGAATGAAGATTTGTTCTTCCATTCGTTTTAAGAGGGTTTCACATAAACAATATCTAAGAATTTGGGTGGAATATTGGTTTCAGCTTCATAGGGTTGAGGATTCATGGTAGGGAGCGTTGGCAAAAACTCTCGACTTTGAGAAGAGCAAAATTATAAGAATTTTGTCAATTCATGTGATTACAAATGAAACACTTAGAATATTCAAATTCCAATACCAAATCTTATTAACATTAAAGATATCAAAAGAAATTTCACACTTACATATAAATATCATAAAATACACTCCTACCGTCTCAAAATAATGAGCCTTTTACTATTTGGGAGTCAAACAAACTTTTCTTTTTTATCATATTCTTTTTGTAAATAGTTTTTAAATATTATGAATTATTGACTATTGTAGCTTATCATATTTTTCCTATGATCACTAAATATGTAATGTTTGTTCGAAAAACTAAAAAAAATTATGTCCAAATTCACGTAAAAAAATTAGTCAACTTAACCTTCGTACTCCAAAAAGATACAAACAAATTGAAATGGGTGGATTAACAAAAAGGACAGTTTGTATTTATTATGGTCCAGTTTAAGTTTGTCCGCCCATTCAATCCTGGGGTAGAAATATGGCAACCGACAGGCCCAATATTTTGAGGCCCAAACTGAAAATAATTCTTTGGGCCAGCTGGGACTATTTTCACAACTTGGGCCTGCTAAGGTTGGCCAATTGCTTGTGTTCTGCTAATGAAATCAGAAATTTTCAAAATTAACTTAAGAGATTGGCAATCATCATCTAAAAATGGCAAGTTAAACAAATACAATGGTATTTAAAAAAGAAACTTCTAAGATTTTGGAGTATCTCGTATTCATCGGTGTTGAGATGTTTAATAGTAGCAAAACGATTTTTCTTGAATCACTAAAATTTTGGTAGATTAAGAGAAGTGTTGGCGTAGCGATAAAAATTGCAGCCGTATAACTATTTTGCTTTGTTCAATCTTGCAAAAACAAAATCAAAGGATGCGATAATAACCGCAATATGATCCTATCCTTCTCGGACTGTCTGTATAGTGGGAGATTAGTACAATGAGTCGTCGGACTCTACAAAAAATTGGTGGATAACTTTGCAGACAGATTATTGTTGTACACCTTTATTGTCGCCCACGGGCTGCGCTGTACGGTAGTAGTTTATGTTAGCTGCTTATCCGGTGCCTTCTTTACGACTTTCGACCAAGCCATTATTGAAGAAACTCTTGTTTAGTCAGGACGTCCTTCCCGATGTAAGAGCTTCTTCTTTCGTCCTCTAGTCTTCTTTTCAAAGAAAGAGGAATGCCCCAACCACGATATTGCGCGTAGAAATCCTCTCTTCATACCATGACCTCTCTATATACAGATAGAGGAGCCTTACAAGACTTAGACAGCTTCGAGAAGACTACCTGCCTTAGGAGCTATTTCAAATGAGACAAGAATGACAGCAAGGACGAGAGGGGGAGAAAATGGAATACTAGGGGAGAATCCTAGGACTTCAAGAAAGTCAGGCGAATCGTGCCTATACCTGAAAGCACGTCATTGGTGGGAATTTCGCCCCCATCCGATCCCCAATTTTTGTTCACCTCGGATGATCGTGTTGGGTGAATTGATGTCGATGGCCCGTGGTAGAGCACTCAATGGGCTAGGGTCGCCTTATTTCACCTTACCAACCCCAGAGAAACTCCGAATACAGGCCTAGATCCTGTACTAGTTTTTATCGCCTAGTGACATGCACAAATTTGAAAAAAAAATTAGAATAACAAAAATGGAAATTGAATCATTATTAAACACTTCTCCATTTATCAACTCCATAACTTGCTATTGCCTGATGGAACAACATTTGAATCATCATGAACCAATGTTCTAGTTAGGGGCGTACATGGACCGGGTTGGTTCGATTTTTATCAAAACCAAACCAAATCAACTATATCTGTTGGGTTGGTTCGGTTTTTATCAAAACCGAACCAAATCAACTATATCGGTTGGATTGGTTCGATTTTGTCGGATTTTTCGGGTTTTTGGATTATTTTTTTTATACATGAATATTATTCCTTTCTTACTTTGTTAAAGTTATAGATAAAGTTTTGATAAGTGAATATATGTTTAATAAATATTGAAAAAATTGACAAACATATGATCTATTAAAATATTCTATTGGGAGAATTTTCTTAGTAATACATGATAGTTATTTTCTAAGTCGTCTAACAACAATTGCCGTTAATGTACGCTTTCAAGGTTAACACATGAGAGGGACTCAAATATTTCAATATTTTTTAAAGAAAATTCATGTAAAGTCTTAAAAATATTTATAAAAATTATATATTTATATGTCGGTTTGGTTTGGGTTTTTTTATTCAATGTCAAACCAAGTCAAACCAAACCTCGTTGGATTTTTTAATCGGTTTGGTTTGGTTTTTCGGTTTGGTACGGTTTTCCGGTTCGGTTTGAACACCCCTAGTTCTAGTCTAGCTTATTCGTGCTTTCTATTGTTTCTTTTTCATTTTATTTTTTAAAATTAAACCCTCATGTATTGCTTTGGTAATATAGTATATATTTTCAGTTGGCGATTAAATGAGATAACTGGTCAAATACGACTGGCTTCATCTTGTCTTTTGAGAAGATCATCGTTGGATGGCCATTTGTTATTATGTCATTTTTGTAACTTATTTTTATAAGATTCGGAAAAACGAAAACGCCTTATGAAATTTTAATTTAAGAATTAATAAGAGATGGTCACATGACCTGTGAAGGTTTCCTTGAGAAAGAATTCTTGCAAAAAAGTTCCTCGTAACGACCACAGCTTAGACTCAAACCTAGTTACAAGTCAAATTATGACAATAGATCGACAGTATTTGTGCAAAATCTCCTACTTACAAGTCAAATTGGTGACCAGGTCAGGGGTGTACAAATCAAGGAAAACTGCAACAAACCGAATAGTTAAATCAAATCGATTAAAAAATCCGATTAGATTTGATTTGATTTGGTATTAAGCAAAAAAATCCGAACCAAACCGATATATAAATATATAATTTTTATATATACTTTTATAGAATTTTCTTTAAAAATATTTAGAAATATTTGCGATTCTCTTAGAGGATGTAATATTTAGTTAAATATGAAGTGCTCCATATTTATTAATTTTAAATAATGGGTTGTATGGTCACTTTCTTATCAAGTGTTGGTGAAATATGTCACTTTCTTTGATCTTCTATATTTATCTGTTAAATTCTTATATCTTTTCAAATTTAAAAAGGTATTTCGATAATTTAAAATTAAATAGAACATATCATTGCATAAGTTCATATTTATTTTTATTTTTAGTCATTAAATTCGATTAATCTTGAAAGTTTACATCAACGTAAAATTATTGTCAGACAATTAAAAAAATAAATATCAC
The DNA here is from genome assembly GCA_005239495.1 of Nicotiana undulata. Taxonomy (NCBI): domain Eukaryota; kingdom Viridiplantae; phylum Streptophyta; class Magnoliopsida; order Solanales; family Solanaceae; genus Nicotiana; species Nicotiana undulata. Next base: position 54,588 of record MDKH01057774.1, on the reverse strand, counting down.
GTGTTATTAAGAAAATTCTTCCATAAGAATATTTTAATAGATCATATATTTTACTTATCAAAACTTTAACAAAGGAAGGTCGAAACAATATTCATATAAGAAAAAAGTCCGAAAAATCCGAATTATCCGATCAAAATAAACTAACCCAAGATATAATTAATTTAATTTGATTTTGATAAAAATCGAACCAACTCGAACCATTTAAACCTCTGATCGTGACTATAGATAGACAATACTTGCGTAATATTCTGCATAAGCCATTGAGTGTGATGAGCCATCACAACATACTTGAAACTAGAGCCACATCAATTATTATAATCAAAGCAAGTTTACATTGGCGGAAATCAGCGTGATCGATACTGAGCTCTTGTATTGTGGTACCAACAAACTATAAAATATGATAAACATACTAATTGAAAATTGTTGTACAGGTTAAAAGAGGAATCCAACAATTTCTTATTCTTTTCTTTTGCTTTTAATGGGTTCCCTTGATTCCATAGCTAAAAGATCATAATTATTATTGGGTAAAAAATCATTTCCTTTTCTGATTTCGTCTAAAATCAAAATTTCCCTCCTAACTTTTTAACAACTCTAGCAGACCATATAAGGTGTATTTGACAAGTACATACTGGCTGACCACCCTATAGCATAGGTAATACCATGTATACGGTTGAAATCGGGCCTACCCAATTTTACTATTTGACTGAGACCCGGAAGTTACGTCGAAGGTCGGCCTCGTAGTGAATCAGACCAAAGCACGAGGACAAGGTACCAAGCACGGAATCGAGATACCTGTCGAGATCGAGGCTAGTAGCGATCAAGACCAAATGAGACAGACATTGAGCAAGATCGAAGATAGCACAATAACAGAAAGGCGAGAAATTCGTGACTGGTCGAACATCATGGCATAAATCTCGGAACTGATCAAATCAGGAACGGTTAATTAGCTAATCATGTGATTTCCTTATGTAATTAGGGTTATACCATAAGTAGAATTCCTCTACTATATAAAGGGGAGTTATAATCATTGTAGGACACATTGTTAACATATATCAAAGCAATATAATCAATCAGTTATAGGGCATTCAAACTCGAGGGCCGAGTCCATCTAACACTGGTTTGCATTACTTTATTGTTCATTTCTGTTATTAATCTTCATATCTATCAATTGGTATTAAGTGAAATAACGTGTCCTTAAAACCACATTATAAATTTAATTGTTACCCTAATTTAAAGGGTAAACAGTTTGGCGTCCACTGTAGGGCTAAGGATAATAGTGATTGCTTAATACTGATTCCGATAACCCACACTGCTTTACACTCGTTCTTGTAAGAATCTTTGTTTTCAGGATAAACATGTCAAACTCACAAGCAGCACCCACACATGGTGACAACGACCTCGGATTTCACGGGGAAAATGACAATATAACCATCCTAGGGATCGAGGTGACTCAGGATGACCTTGAGGGAGCACCAATTGCAAAACTCGTCGATGCCAGTTCATATATGGCCCTAAATGCAAATTTGGCCGTTGATCCCGAGGTAGTGTACGTCGGGAGGTTCGATCAGGTGGTCGAGGTACGCAGGGCAGAGAAGATGGTAGGGTTAGCCTCCAATTGATATTTGAGATGTTACAGGATCAACAAGTCGCTATAGCACAACTACAAAATCAGCACCGTGCACCAAGTGAGGTCGAATCTTAGCCTCCACCGGAAGTTGTTCACAGGGCCGAACCTGTACCGGAGATATCGAACGCCAATAAATCGTGGACTGACCCCGCCATTATGAAAATGCTCGAGGAACTCACTAAACGGATTGAATCAGGAGGAAAAAAATCGAGGCAAACGACAAAAAGGTCGAAACATACAACTCCCGGATTGACCAAATACCGGGGGCACCACCGATTCTAAAACGTTTGGACTCGAATAAGTTCGTGCAGAAGTCGTTCCCCTCAAGTTCTGCTCCGAAGCCCATTCCGAAGAAATTCCGCATGCCGAAAATCCCCAAATACAATGGGACCACCGATCCTAATGAGCATGTCACCTTTTATACGTTCGCAATAAAGGGGAATGCCTTAGAAGATGATGAGATTGAATATGTTCTACTGAAATTTTTTGGAGAAACTCTGTCGAAAGGGGCAATGATATGGTACCACAATTTGCCGCCTAATTCCTTCGCCATGCTTGCATACTCCTTCATAAAGGCACATGTCGGGGCAATAAAGGTGGCGACTATGAAGTCAGACCTCTTCAGGGTAAAACAAAAAGACGACGAAATGTTGAGGGAACTCGTATCTCGATTCCAGATGGAACGCATGGAACTACCCCCGATCACAGACTATTGGGTTGTTCAAGCCCTTACTCAAGGTTTGAACGAACTCAGTTCGGTGGCATCACGACAGCTAAAGCATAATTTAATTGAATATCCAGCGGTGACCTGGGCCGACGTACATAATCGGTACCAGTCAAAGATAAGGGTCAATGATGATCAATTGGGGACCCCTTCCGGTTGTCCAAACAGGCCCATCAGCAGAACTCAAAGGGACATCGACAGAGAACCTCGATCGAACAGAGATCGGTATCAACCACACAACGCAGATTGTAGAAACAGGGGGGCAGGACGTAATCGCACTCGAAATGATCGAAGGAATGATCGAGGACAGAGATCCAGAGGGATCATGAGAAAAAGTAGCTTCGATAAACATGTCGAGCCCACATAAGCGCTACGGTTATCATAGTACAACTTCAACATCGACGCATCAGGTATTGTATCAGCCATTGGGAGAATCAAGGATACTAGGTGGCCTAGAACCCTGCAGACTGACCCATCTCAGAGGAACCTTAATCAAATATGCAAATACCATGGCACACATGGTCATAGAACCAAAGACTGTAGACAACTTAGGGAGGAGGTGGCTCGTCTGTTCAACGAGGGTCACCTTCGAGAATTCTTGAGCGACCGAGCTAAAAATCATTTCAAAGACAGGGATGCGAACAGGAAAAACAAGTAGGAGGAACCACAACATGTGATTCATATGATCGTTGGTGGGGTCGATATTCCACAAAGGCCCGTGTTCAAACGCACCAAAGTATCAATCACCAGGAAAAAAAACTCGAGACTATGTACCAGAAGGCACTTTGTCGTTGAATGACGAGGAAACAGAGGGAATTTCACAACCCCACAGTGATGCATTGGTAATCTATATCCTTATGAATAAAATTCAGGTTAAACATGTTTTAATTGATCGAGGGAGCTCGGCAATATCATTCGATCGAGGGTCGTGGAACAACTCGGCCTACAGGATCAGATCGTGCCAACAACTCGAGTTCGCAATGGTTTCAACATGGCAAGTGAAACAACCAAAGGTGAAATCATCTTGCCAGTAAATGTAGCCAGAACTATTCAAGAAATAAAGTTCCATGTGATCGAGGGCAATATGAGATACAATGCCCTACTCGGAAGACCCTGGATTCACAACATGAGGGCGGTCCCCTCAACCCTTCACCAAATGTTGAAGTTCCCAACACCGAATGGAGTAAAAATGGTGTATGGGGAACAACATGCTGCCAAAGAGATGTTCGCGGTCGACGAAGTAATACAGGTATCTGGCGCTTTCGTCAACAAAGGGATAGGAGTCCAAAGGGAAACAGGAAGCTAAATAGCTACCACAGCCACCAGCCTCGACTCAGTCGGAGAAGCAGGGAACGGACGAGGACGATGACTGCTGGATCCATCGATGCTTCATAATCCCCGAGGATTCCGACGCCATCAAATCGACAGTCGAAGAGCTGGAACAAGTTATACTGATCGAGCATCTACCCGATCGAAAGGTATACCTGGGCACGGGGTTAACCCCCGAGCTCAGGTAAAAACTCATTAAATTCCTTATCGATAATATGGATTGTTTTGCTTGGTCCTACCTAGATATGACAGGGATCCCACCGTGGGTCACCACACATCGACTAAGCTTGGACCCGAAGTTCCGCCCAGTAAAACAAAAGAGAAGGCCCTAGTCCGAGGTAAAACATGCATTCATCAAGGACGAGGTAACCAAACTTCTCAAAATAGGATCCATTCGGGAGGTAAAATATTCCGAATGGTTAGAAAATGTAGTTGTAGTCCCTAAAAAGGGAAATAAACTTAGAATGTGCATAGACTATAAGGATTTTAAAAGGCATGTTCTAAATACTCTTTTCCTCTGCCGAATATCGATCGCTTGATCGACGCTATGCCCGACCACGAGATCCTTAGTTTTCTCGACGCCTACTCCAGGTACAATCAAATACAAATGAACCCGGAGTATCAGGAAAAGACTTCGTTTATCACTAAGTATGGCACCTATTGTTATAATGTAATGTCGTTTGGACTAAAAAATGCCGGTGCCACTTATCAACGCCTAGTAAATTGAATGTTCGAAGAACAAATAGGTAAATTAATGGAGGTTTATATTGACGATATGCTAGTTAAGTCCCTGCGAGCAGAGGAACATTTGACACATTTGCAGGAGACCTTCGATATACTATGTAAATACAACATGAAGCTCAACCCAGAGAAATGTGCATTCGGGGTCGGCTCGGCAAGTTCCTCGGCTTTATGGTATCCAATCAGGGGATAGAGATTAACCCCGATAACATCGAAGCAATCAAAGACATCACATTCATGGACAATGTTAAGGCCATACAAAGATTGACAGGGCGCATAGCCGCCCTAGGCCGATTCATCTCGAGGTCTTCGGATATAATTAAAGCGGTACCTCTCGAGCCCGCCACTGCTTCATACTCCGAAAACGGACGAGCAACTCTTACTTGTACTTAGCCGTCTCGGAAATCGCGATAAGTGGGGTCCTAGTTCGAGAAGATCAAGGTCTCGAGCTAGCGAATAGTTTGGGAGCAGAGGTCATCGAGGCCAAATGTGACTCCCTACTCGTGGTAAACCAAGTCAACAGAACTTTCGAGGTTCGAGAAGATCGAATGCATATGTATTTGGACAAACTACATGTGACTCTACATCGGTTTAAATAATGGACCCTACAACATGTACATCAAGAACAAAACGACGAGGGTGATGCTCTTGCAAATTTGGGGTCATCAGTCGAAGACGACGAAATTAGCTCGGGGACTGTCGTACAACTTTTGAGGTCAGTAATCGAAGAAGGCCACGCCAAAATAAACTCCACAAGTCTGACATGGGATTGGAGGAATAAATACATTGAGTACCTAAAGAACGGGAATCTTCCATTGGATCCTAAGTAACCGAGGACTCTACGTACGAAGGTCGCACGATTCATATTGGTTGAAGATGGAACACTATATAGAAGGATGTTTGACGGACCATTAGCAATATATTTGGGTCCCGGAGACCATATTTATGGGATTCACGGAGACGGTTCAAAGCCACTAGTGGCCGACCAACCAACTAACACTCATTAATGACTTGGGGAACAATACCGACGGGACATTTCAGTCACTTTCGCCGCTTACGTCACGAGGATGACATCATGACATGTCGAGGTAAAAAATCTAAGATTCATTTCGTTTCTTGTCATTTCACTCCAAAAAATGAGGGGACTATCTGTATGCGCTTAAAAGGGGGCCCACCCGATTTTACTATTTGACCGAGACCTGGAAGCTACATCGAAGTTTGGCCTCGTAGTGGATCAGACCAAAGCACGAGGACAAGGTACCAAGCTCGGAATCGAGATACCTGTCGAGACCGAGGCTAGTAGTGATCGAGACCAAATGAGATAGACATCGAGCAAGATAGAAGAGAGCACAATAACAGAAAGGCGAGAAATCCGTGACTGGTCGAAAATCATGGCGTAAATCTCGGAACGGATCAAATCAGGAACAGGTAGTTAGCTAATTATGGGATTTCCTTATGTAATTAGAGTTATACCATAAGTGAATTCCTCCACTATATAAAGAGGGGTTCTAATCATTTGTAGGACACATTGTCAACAGTTATCAAACCAATATAATTCACTTTCTCATTTAGATTCTTGTTCATCAGCTTGTTATATTTTTAAGTGTTCTTGCATCGACCAGTTCAAGGGTATTCAAACTCGAGGGCTGAGTTCCATTCTAACACTGGTTTGCTTTACTTTATTGTTCATTTTTGTTATTAATCTTCATATCTATCAATTGGTATTAAGTGAAATCACTTGTCCTTACGGATCAAATCAGGAACGGGTAATTAACTAATTATGAGATTTCCTTCTGTAATTAGAGTTATACCATAAATAGAATTGCTCCACTATATAATGAGAGTTCTAATCATTTGTAGGACACATTGTTAACAGATATCAAACCAATATAATTCACTTTCTCGTTTAGATTCTTGTTCATCAACTTGTTATATTTTAAGTGTTCTTGCATCGACCAGTTCAAGGGTATTCAAATTCGAGGGCTGAGTTCCATCCTAACACTGGTTTGCTTTACTTTATTGTTCATTTCTGTTATTAATCTTCATATTTATCAATTTGTATTAAGTGAAATCACTTGTCTTTATATCCCTCCGTTTGTTTTTTATACCTAAAATATTTCAGACGTCTATGTTTTGGGCACAAATGGCCCTTAAACCGTTAGTCTTTCCATTGAAGCTGACATGGCAGTCCAACTGGGTAAGATTTGCTTACGTGGCCATCCACCTAAGCAATCCAGCATGGCAAAATTATTTTTTCGAAAAAAATTATTTTCCCGAATTTTTTATTAAAATACAATATCTCCGGAAAAAGTAAAAAAATTCCGGAAAATTATTTATTTTGGATTTTTTTTTGTTAAAATACAAAATAAACACTTATTCCTGAAAAAGTAAAATAATTTCCGAAAAAACTATTCTTGATTGGTGTTTATGATTTGATTAAAAACTCTACTGTTCTCTTTTGTGAATTTATGATATTGATTTAAATTTTTAGATGCTTATCTGTTATAGCTTCACAAAAGGTACATCTCTATTGTAAGTATCAATTGGTTCATCCGAAATTCTTATAATTTTTAGAGTTCTCAAATTTTCGAAAAATTCCAAAATTCAACTTTAGTGAAATTTAAAATTTTCATGATCGAACACTTATTCCAAAAAAAGTAAAAAAATTCCGGAACAATATAATAAAGCACGTTCCAAAATAATTTATTTTGTATATTATATATAATATTTTAATCAAGAACAATTTTTCCGATTTTTTTTTTTACTTTTTTCGGAACAAGTGTTTAATTTGTATTTTAATTAAAAAAATCCGAAATAAATAGTTTTCCTGGAAATGTTTTTATTTTTTTCGGAACAAGTGTTATATTGTATTTTAATAAAAAATTCCAAAAAAAATAATTTTTTCGAAAAAATAATTTTTTCATTCTGGATTGCTTAGGTGGATGGTCATGTAAGCAAATCTTACACAGTTGGACTGTCATGTCAACTTCAATAGCAAAACTAACGGTTTAAGAGGTATTTGTGGCCCAAGACATAAGCGGTAGGAATATTTTTGATACAAAAAACAAATGGATAATATTTTTGAGCTATTTTAAATAGTTCAAGAACATTTTTGACCGTTTTCCGTAAAAGAAATCAAAATCCCGTGAGGCACTACTTGCAGTTTAGACAAGGGTTGACTATAATAGGTAATAAATAAAAGTCATGTAGTACCATAAGGTTGGCCAGTACGAAATAGATAAATTTTATGTTTGCTTTCAGAATTGAACAGCGACCTTAAGTGCTGTAAGTTCTCAATTTAATATTTTCAATAATAAAAATTTAATACAAATACAGTATCGGGACCAAAGTTGCTAGCAGGGGCAGATGTAACCTTTCTACTACCGGTTTAATTGAATTCATAATTTTTAATACAGAGTATAAATTTATAACTAAAACCAACTAAAATCTCAACAAATATTACATATAAATCCATAACTTTAATAGTTTTTTAAGTTCAAAATATCATAACAGCTGAACCCACGGGTGCGACAGCCGAACCTGTAGGTCGGTCAGCTTGTCCATCCCCTGGTGATAGCCCATTTTAATTTTATGACTAATTCTCAGTTCTATACTTCAATTAAGTAGCCCTTTTAAACGAGGAAATCTGGTCAAAATATAGCAGCTTCATATGTCTTGAACTTTAAGATATCAGCGTTAAATGTGGCATTCTTTATTTTTAGTGTCATTTTCATATACTAATACTATGAGCTGCCAAGATGAAGTACTTTATATTAACCACTCATATTCAAGATTTGCTGCAATTTGAAAACTCCATTTGCTTTGTGCTGTAGGAAAATTTTGGTAGATGTTGGGGTTTTAATTCTGGTGGTTGGGTAGTTAATGCACTGATTTTAGTATGTTGAGTTGTTTTGAGCTGCCAGAGGAGGTGAATAGTATGTGTACAAAAGGGGAGTAAATTGTGCAGGTGGGTTGGTCTTGCTGTTGGTAAGGGTGTAAATGGGGGTAGGTCATAGGGGAGTAAAGTGCTCCCTTTCAATTTGTTTGAAAGAATTTGACCGTGGGCAGAATTTAAGGAAAAAAAAAGACTTTTAAAATTTGTGATCTAAAATAATCTATAAATTTTTGTTCTTATTAAGAGTAAAAGTGAAATTTTATAAGTAAATTATTTTCAAATTAAAAACGGTCTGTTCTTTTTGAAAATGACTAAAAAGAAAATAGATTCATTCTTTTTGAAACTTGTTTTACCAAAAAAGTGTTATCCTTTTCTTAAAACGAATTAATAGAAAAATAGAGGGTGAATCCTAGTTAAAGGTAATAACTACGAGATCTGAAAGATTTAATGCGTAAATAATATAGGGTTGCGTCCGAAAATATTAAATGTCAATTAACCGTACCCAATGATTGTCAATGAATGCAATGAAAAGTGAGTGGAATGAATGCAGATAATGACAATAAATGTAATAAGGCGAAACTTGTCACCCGAATATTAGGTGACTTTGATGATTCTTCTTCCTGAAAACAACGTGGGATAATATAAAATGGAGATGAACACGAGACCCTTGGATCATGTGAACAAAAAGGTATATTTAGAACGATAGAATCAATGGACAAGACAAACTTTGTATATCTTCTTTGTAGTCAATCTTTACAAGTGTGCTCTTATCAGAAAGTGAAAATCCCTTTTTTGTTCTTTATCTTTTCCTATTTATAGGGGATATTCCTAAGAAACTCTAAAAAGTACGACCGAAGTACAACCAAAGGAATATTCAATGAAATATTCCTCCACTCTATCCTAAACTTATACTATCGTTACTTTCACATGTTCTTTACTCGACCCCTTAAGACGACTCCTCGTTATTAAGTTATGGTCGGCTTAAGCCTCGACCACGCCCATTACAGTAATTAAATCCAATCCAAATTTTGACCAATACAAAACTAATGGAGTATTTGTCTTGTTTCGTAACATGGTATAAATATAATACATTAATTTTAAAGAGTTTTGGTTATAATATTTTTATTGCTATAATAGTTGAACATGGCTTGTGCTTAGTAACAAAAAAGAAGATAAAAGTTCAAACAATTGGAAAAGTGCTCCTGATCAAGAAACATTACGTTACTAAATGGAGTATTGCTTAAAGTGTTAGCTTCCTTGGACAAACTGATCTAAAGCTTGAGTAGAGAAAAGATTGGTTCAGCGAGAGAGAAGAAAAACAAGTAATTTTTTTCATTGAATAGCAGCTGAAGAAAAAAAATGGACATCGTCTCTCAACAAACTAAGGGTACCGATATAGATATTTATATGTACTTCGTCACGACTCCAAATCCTAACCGATAGTGATGACGCCTATTGTGGAATTAGGCTAGCCAACACTTATAACTTTCACATTTTTCTTTTCAAATATCTCAATTTATTTTCAGCAATTCATAACACGCATATAAATTTCGAAATCTTTAAACAAAACAATTAAGCTAACAGTCTACAACCGTCCCCAAGACCTAGAGTCAACATGTCATGAGCATCTAAGAAATAATTGTTGGGCTCATGTCCATATTGTCCAGCCAAAGGCCCAATGGCCTAATCCTATTCTCTTTTGGTTTCCATTCCTATTTGGAATTGGATTCGGTTTTGTATTCCTATTTAGAGTTGGTTTTGCTTTAAGAGAAAGCACCACTCATTATCTATAAATAGGACAACTTTGGAGGATTATTCAATGCTCAATTGATACAAGTCTTTGAAATACTTAAGCACATAAGAGTGGTTTTTGAGAGAGCTTTCATCAAGAGAGAAGAGATAAGAAAAGTATTTGTTTTGCTGCAGTTTCTTTATTCCGACCAGCCAACTTCAAATCAGGTTTTCCGATCCGTTAACCGTTGGATCAAGCTGAAATTTTGACTGAGTGTTCGTAACATCTTAGTCTTGGATTTGAACAGTGGAGATCGGATTTGGAGGCCCGTAGAATCTGATTTCGAGCCTCGAACAGCAGCTTTGTGTTGTGGATTCTTTTTTCTTCAATTGATTAGTTGTTGCTATTGTTGCTCCGTGTTTGGCACATATTGTGTAGACAATTTGGAGAACTTTTGTAACCCTCTTATTATTATAGTGGAGCTTTTTGGATCTTTGTGATCCCGTGGTTTTTACCTTCGACTTGAAGGGTTTTCCACGTTAAAATTTGGTGTTCGTTATCTTCTTTACTTTCGGGTTCGCCTCTTCCTCGACATAACAATAACTAACTCTACTTATGTCTTAAATAAAGTCTAGGAATGAAATGCTAAAACTAAATAAGTAAGGAAAATGGAGAAGCTGCGGACGCTGGGCAGCTACCTCGATATCCCAAAGCTGATGATGAATGAAACTCGGGTGACTACTGCTCCGAACCAGTACCTGGATCTGCACACAGAGGTGCAGGGAGTAATGATGAATACGCCAACTCAATAGTAATAAAATTAAATCACAGTATGGGAAATACGAAACACACAGCACAGATACACCAATTCACAAAAACAGTAAAACACCAAGTCACCATAAAGTATTCATCAAATACATAAGTTCGAAAACCAACTTTCATAAATCCTTTGAAACAAGTATAATTTCAGTATATCTCAGTAAAACTCTCAGTAAAAATCAGTTTGAAAACCGAAGTTAATCGTAGTCAAAAACTCAGTAAAATCATCATAAATCTGCCCCTCGGGCCATAATCATTTCTCATAACAATCTCAGTATCAGCCCATCAGGCAACCTCACAGTCACTCAGTATCAGCCCATCAGGCAACCTCACTGTCACTCAGTATCAGCCCATCACGCAACGTCACAGTCACTCAGTATCAGTCCATCAGGTAACCTCACAGTCACTCAGTATCAGCCCCGCAGACAACATCACTCAGTAGGTACCTGCGTTCACTAAGGGTGTGTACAGACTCCGGAGGGGCTCCTACAACCCAAGTGTTATAACAAGCCACATCATGACATAAATCACTCACAATATTGGCCCTCGGCCTCTCTCATATCACAACATCCTCACAATAATGGCTCGCAGCCTCACTCAGTCAGACACTATCAACATGCCCTTCAGGCCATAAATATACCGGGTTCTCGACCCAAAAATAGTGTTTCATTTTCAAATAGTATCAAAATACTCTGAGTGTCAAAACAATTATCAAGAAAAGACTGAGTGAAAATCATAACATATCAAGTGAGGAAAATAGTAAATTCATCCCCCGAGGGGTAAACAGATTGGCATTAGGCCCCAAACATGGCTTACAGCCCAAGTATATCAAATCATAATAGTACTATTGGAAATAAGCTTTAAAAAGTCGTTTAACAATTCAATAGTTGCCTAAAAAGGGATATATTCCCAAATTCCCGATTTGTGAAATCCAAAACCCGTGAAAGGGTGCAAACTCCGGGGTTTCATACCCTCAGGACAGGATTTAAAGACATTACTTACCTCAAACTAGCCCGAAAAGCTACTCCGCAATGCGCTTGCCTCTCGAATCAACTTCCGAGCACTCCAAATCTATAAAGATCATATCTTTATCATCAATTTATGCTTAAGAAATGAATTCCAATTGAAAAATACCAATTTTTAGTTCAAAACCCGGCCCTCGGTCCCGCGTCTCGGAACTCGACAAATTTTATACCAAAATGTTCTTCATCATCTCACGAGTCCGTACATATAAAGAACGCTAAAATCGGAGTTTGTTTGACCCATCAAATCGACCCCTAAAGGTCTCATAATCTCATGCCCTAACCCCACCTTTTTCTACTGATTTTCATGAATTAAACACTAAGATTATGTTCCTTAATCACCTATAATCGAGTTTTAAAGTCCAAAATACTTACCTCTATGATGAACACTGATTTTCCCTCTTCAAAATCGCCTCAAAAGCTCTTTTCCCGTTCAAAAATGGTGTTAAAAGGTCTAATGGTTGCGGAAGGTTTAATTATATTATGTCCAGGGATTTCCGCACCTGCGACCCATTACTCGCACCTGCGGGCCCCTAACCGCACATGCGACCTTCCCCGCACCTGCGACCTTGTCCGCTCCTGCGGACCCGCACCTGCGGTCAAACTTCCGCATGTGCGGTCACACTAGTAATCAGAAACCAGCAGTTGTTGCTGCATATTTCAAGTCCCAAAACTTCCCGTTAACCATCTGAAATCAATCTCGAGCCCCTCGGGACCTAACCAAACATACTAACACATTACATATGATCATTCAAACTTAGTTTCACTCTCAAAACATTAAATATAACCTCAAAACACCAAAATCACATCGGATTCAAGCCTAAGAACTTTGATATTTCTAAAATCCACCAACGATGCCGAAACTATCCAAAACAACTCCGATTGACCTGAAATTTTGCAGACATATCCAAAATGACATTACGAACCTGTTCCAACTGTTGGAATTTCATTCCGACCCCGATAGCCTATTTTCCACTGCCGACCGAAAATCACCAAAAACTAACTTTCGCCAATTCAAGCCTAATTCTACACCGGACATCACAAAAATATTCTCAACACACTCTTAAGTCCCAAATCACCTAACGAAGCTATCCGAGCCATAAAATTCGCATTCTGAGGTCGTTTATCAATAAGTCAACTCTCATTTGACGTTTTCCAACTATAAGGCTATTTTTAAGACTAAATGGCTAAATTTTCACCACAACCATTCCGATTCCGAGCCTATCAACTCTAACACATCAAGAACAGTATAACCAACCTATGACAAGTCAATAACAGTAATTTAATGCAAGTTCTACGTAATGACCGACCGGGTCGTTACACTAACTAACTAACAACTAACTACGTTTATTAACTAACTATCCAACCCGGTTAGTGATATAATAACAGTTAACTTTAGTTAAGTATCAGTTTGTTGATTCAATCCTTCAACACTCACCCTCAAGCTGATGAGTGGTACACATTATTCAATCCAAACTTATTCATCAGATACTCATGTTGAGCTCTTCCAAGACTCTTAGTTAGTAGGTCTGCCAGTGGATCATCGGTATGTACATAATCAGTTTTTAACATTCCTTCACACAGCTTTTCCCTTACAAAATGACAATCAATGTCAAAATATTTTGTTCTTTCATGAAAGATTGGATTTGCAGCAATTTGAATTGCTGCATTGATGTCACACACTAACTTCACAAGACTAACTTTGATTCCTAGTTCTGCATATAACCCTATCAACCAAGTGATCCCTGCTGCACAAGAAGCCATGCTCCTGATTTCTGCTTCAACTGAGCTTCTGGAGATAGTGCTTTGCTTCTTGGATTTCCAGGATACCAAGGCATTTCCAAACTTCACCAGATAACCAATTACTGATCTTCTTGTTTGCACACAAGCTCCCCAATCAGAACCACAGTAGGCAGTCAGATTCTTTGACTCTTCTACAGGAATAAGCAATCCCAAACTAGGTGTTTGCTTTATATATCTCACTACTCTTGATGTTGCCTCCATATGAGATATTCTGGGACAATGCATGAACTGACTCAAGACATGTACTACAAAAGAGATATCAGGTCTGTTCATAGTTAGATACATCAATTTCCCAACCAGTCTTTGATAGACACCAGGATCTCTCAGCACTTCATCAGTAGAGGCATTTCCTTTCCTGAAGGATAGATCATATTCTACAGTGGTTAGTTTTGGTTGAGCTCCATAGGTGTGCTAGATGGATTTGCTCCACTGAGGTCTGATTCAGAAATCAACTTTAAAACATATTTCCTATGGCTCATTAGGATCCCCTTATTTGACCTTTCAAATTCAATTCCTAGAAATAACTTTAGTTCTCCTAAATCCTTCATTTCGAACCTGCCTTGAAGATCTAACCTTGTATCACATAACAACTTATGGTTGTTTCCAGTAATTAGAAGATCATCTACATACACAAGTATGATCACAATATCATCCCCAACTCTTCTGACAACCAGAGAATAATCATAGTGATGTTGTTGAAACCCCATATGTACTAGTGCTTTTGTGAGCTTTAGATTACACCGCCTGGGTGCTTGTTTAAGGTCATACAAGGATTTGTGGAGTTTTCAGACCTTCTGAAACTCCCCCTGTCTAGCAAACCCTCCAGGAAAAACCATGTATACTTCTTCATCTAGGTCACCATTGAGAAAAGCATTATGTACATCCATTTGATAGATGTACCAATGTGTTGAGGCAGCAATATCAACAACAGATCTCATTGTGACCATCTTGGCCATTGGTGAAAAAGTTTCTCCATAGTCCAAACCTTCTCTTTGACTATAACCTTTAGCTACTAGTCGAGCCTTGAACCTCTCGACTTCACTTGTAGCCGTATCTTTGATCCTGAACACCCACCTACAACCAATAGGTGTCTTTCCAGGAGGTAGGTATACAACAGACCATATGTTGTTATCCTCCAAGGCATGTACAAATTGCATGGATTCTATCCGCCTAGGAATAGATGCAGCTTCCTTGAAAGAAGATGGTTCTGAAACTACTGAGTAAGCTGAGATTGCTTATCTATAAGCATGGTAGAGATGACTATAGTTCACATGTGCAGAGATAGGGAAGTTGTACTTGGTTCCTTTAGTCTTTGTGGCATAGTCATGTAGCCAAATATGAGGCTTCCTTGGACTGGAATATCTCCTATAACCTGTAGGAGGATCATGAGTGACTGCATCAGAATCAGGAACTTCAACAGCAAGCTCAGAATTATAAGTGCAGTAGTAGGCTCAAAGTTGTCAAGTGTCTGCATATACTCCTCTGGTGAAAAGGTTGCATCAGATGTCTGATGTAACTCAATGTCTGGGAAGTTGTCAATCTCTGAATTCAAGGGTGATGATAGTGGAGTAATTGGTGTTGTGGTGTTCTCATGAACCACCGGGGACAGTAAATCCAAAACAGGAAACACATGATTGCCATATGACTTGACATGTTTTAAAGTAAAAACATCTTCCTTGAATATTACATTTCTGCTCACTAGAAATGTTTTTGAGTGCAATTCATACAGAAGATAGCCATTTTGTGTTGAAGAGTATCCCATAAGCATAGGAGGTTAGGTGAGAACTTGTCTAGTACTCTAGGAGTGGAAGCATAACACAGGCAACCAAAAACTCTCAAATGAGACAGAGAAGGAGAATGCATATAAAGCATCTCAAAGGGTGATTTGTAGTCAATCACTTTAGAAGGAAATTTGTTCAGTATATATACAGTAGTAGTAACACACTCACCCCAAAAACTATAAAGGAACAGAAGCTTGAAACTTGAGTGCCCTTTCCATATTTAGAATAGTTATAGGTTTTCTTTCTACAACACCATTCTGTTGGGGTGTATGCACACATGAACTTTCATGCATAATACCAAGACTAGATAGAAGACTTTTGAAATCAGTACTAAAAAACTCACTTCTATTATCAGTTCTCAAAGTCTTAACTGTTGTAGAGAATACATTTCGAACTTGAACAATAAAATTCTTTAACTCAACACAAGCTTCAGACTTAGAGGTTAACAGAAAGATCCAAGTATATCTACTATAGTCATCTACTATAGTGGCAAAGAAACTTCTTCCATCATAAGCAGGACATCTGTATGGTCCCCAAATGTCACAATGACCTAATTAAAAAATGAACTTAGTTGCAATATTACTAAGCTGAAAAAGAAGTTTGGCTTGCTTAGCTAGTGGCATACAGTACAGTGGTGACTGCCACTAGTAGTCAACTTATTTAACTTGTCTACTCTTCTTATTACATCTAAGGGAGAATGTCCCAATCTCCTGTGCCACAAACAACTTGAGCCTGCAAGAGAAGGAGCAGTAGTTGTAGATGCACTTTTATTTGACATTTAAAGATAAAACCTGTTATGGGATACCTCCCTCAGGCACATAAAGTCCATGTTCTTTTAAACCAATCCCCTTCACCTATCCACTGTAAAGATCCTGAAAAATAAAAAAGTCAGGAAAGAAGCCTACCATACACTTTAGTTCCTTGGTGAGTTCTGAGACTGAGAGTAGATTAAACTTAAAGTCTGGAATAGAGTACATTAGAAATCTTCTGATTATCCAACACGAATGTACTCCCTGTGTGTGAAATTAACACTGCATTACCATTAGGGAGATGAACTATGTTTTTCTCTGTTGTAGGAAATGACTTATGTGTTTGTAGTAACTCAAGTCTTGATGTCATGTGATTTGAGGCTCCAGTGTCAATTATCCAGTCATTATTGACACACTGAGACACAAATGCATTCACATGATTTAGAATACCTGCAGCACCTATTTTGCTAGATGAGCTAGAACCTTCTACACTTCCTTTGGAGAGCATTTGAACAATCTGCTGGTATTGCTCCTAAGTAAAGAATGGTTGGGTCTGTGTCACAGGGTTGGCTGAAATGAATCCTTTTTTATGACGAGATCCAAGGTTCAACTGATTTGCACAGCTGATGTGCTCTTCCTCTGCTTCAAGGTTTGGATTACCTGAAAAATTAGCATAGAGTCCAGGTGCACTTCCTTTCTTCTTAGACTTGAAATCTGGTGGATAGCCTATCAGCTTGAAACAATTTTCTTTAGTATGACCTTTGTAATGCCAATAGTGACACCGAACATTGTTCTTTCTCAGTCTACAACCTCCACTTGTGACATTTGTACCTTTATTGCCATACAGAGCAGTGCTCTCTAGACCTTCTGCGGGTTGTTTAACCTGAGCCATGCTTACCAGATTTCTTTGACTCTCTTGATCAACAAGTAGTGAATAAGCTTTGTTAATGGTAGGCATTGGAGTCATCATCATAATTTTACTTCTTGATTGTGCATAGGAGTTATTCAAACCAGTAAGAAACTGTAGCAGTCTTAGAGCCTCAAAGTGCTGAGCATATTGTTTAGACACATGACATGGATAACCTGGGCAAGGCATTATAGCATCAAACCCATCCCGTAAATCTCTCAGGTTTGAGAAGTAGTTTGCTATAGTCATGGTTCCTTGAGTCAAATTGTGCATTTCTCTATGAAGAAACAATACTCTAGAGCCATTTACTTTGTCAAATCTTTGTTTTAGATCTGTTCACACCGTGTGAGCACTAGATGCATATAATACACTACTTAGCAAGCCAGACCTAACAACATTCATTATCCAAGACAAAACAACAACATTAACCTTTTCCCACAAATCATGAAGCTCTGGTTCGAACTTTGATTTTGGAAACCTTCCATCGACAAAACCTAACTTACTTAAGCCTAACAGACCAATTCTCATAGCACGACTCCGCAAGGCGTAGTTATGAGAACCAGTCAATTGAACAGAGATTAGAGAACTACCTGGTGTGTCAGTTGGTTGTAGGTCCAATGGGTGATTATGATCGATAGAGGGAAATGACGAACCAGCTGGAGCAGAGTTGCCAAAAGTGCCATTAGCTGGTGTACTAGCTGTTGTATTATTGTCTTCGGTATCAATCACCATTATTGACTGCATCTTTTGAGAAAATTGCAAACCCTAGCTTCGATTTGCGGTTACTCTAAGACAATTCTGCACCTAATTATGCAGAATTGAAGTAACCTAGAAGCAAAGAAGAGAACTGAAGAACGACGACAACCTAGATATTGTCGGTGGCTCTGATACCATGTTAGCTGCCATGGACAACTGATCTAAAGCTTGAGTAGAGAGAATATTGGTTCAGTGAGACAGAATAAAAACATGTATTGTTTCATTGAATAGCAGCTGAAGAAACAAAATAAAACCGTCTCTTAACAAACTAAGAGTACATATATTTATATGTACTTCTAACTAACTAACAACTAACTAACTTTATCAACTGACTAACCAACCTGGTTAGTAATTACAATAACAATTAACTATAGTTAAGTATCAGCTTGATGATTCAATCCTTCAACATTAAGCAACACCTAAGATCATATAATCACCAAAGGTCAGGGTCGGATGTAGAGTAACGAAGTTGAGTTCATCTGAACCCAGTATTTTTAACGCAAAACATAAATTTATGTATAAAAGTTTACTAAAATTGTCGCAAATGGTAGGTTTGAACCATAAGTTTAAAGATACATGGGTTCAATTTTAAAATTCATAAATGTTGAACCCATAACGTTTAAACCCTGGATCCGCCTCTATCAAAGGTTGTGGTAGAGTAGTACTCTCTTGTCTAGGTGTCGGGTTCGACCCTTGAGTATAGACTCATTTTTAATAGGGAACGTTTTACCCCCAAAAGTAGGATTATCCGACGTGAATCCAGATCAGTACGTCGACCCCTAAAGCGTATACAAGACATCGATGCAAAACCATATATATATATATATATATATATATATATATATATATATATAAAATTTAAAGTGCTTGCTAAGAACTTAAGGACAAAAACAGTTTGAATTTCCATTTTAAGCAACTGAAAAAGTGCTGCTTAAGTAATATAACGTTATTAAACACTGCTCTTATTAGGCAAAACCAGTAGACCATATAAAGTGCTTGCTAAGAAACAAACTTAAGGGCAAAAATAGTTTGAATCTTCATTTCAAGCAACTTACTGCTGAAGCAACATTATAATTTTACTAAACATTGCTTATTAAGTAACTCTAGCAGACCATATAAAGTGCTCACTAAATATATAGGCATTCTCATTTAGCGAACATTGTAATGAGCACCACTTGCACCCCCCAATATAGAAGCCTGCTTCCCTCGTACTTTTAAACACATGGAAATACCTTCTTCTTTTTTTTATAATTAATTTGTCTCCATAAAAGAAACAGTCAAAATTGGTGATTATTATATACGGTCGAATCGGAGAGCCCGATTTCAAGGTCTTAATTTAACCCCGAGCTCGAGTTCGGGTAACTCGAGGAAGGGATCAGGTCTGGCTGAAAAATGCATACCTCGGGCGAACAAATCGAAGGCCCAACATGGTCTACCTCGAGACAGTACCATTTCGAACACACTCAAGAAAGAACAGGAATTTCTCAGAGGCATAAAGGTCAAGGCGTAAATTTCGGGATAGATTCGTACGAATCCGTACTAGGTGGTTATACAGTTATACCAATATGATTTTTTTTTGCTGTAAATAGAAATGCACCTTATTTGGGGTTTCCCTTCCTATATAAAGGGGACCCCAATCATTTGTAAGGATCATCTTATCACTACAAAAAGAATATACTATCTTACTTTTCTCGTTTATTGCGCCTTATAATTGTTCTTTAGCTTTATAGCTTTTACTTTATTGTTCTTCTTTTATTATTTCTAACTAATGTCGAGGTTATCGAGAACTTCGAGCTCGAAGTCCCTATTGCTCTAGCAACACTGGTTTGGTTTATCAATTCCTTTCACTTATAGTTAATATTATTTGTTTATTCATTAGTATTGGAATAGATCACGTATCTTTAAAATCACAAATCATATTTAATTGCTACTTGTATTTTTCGAGATAAACAGTTTGGCGTCCACCGTGGGGCTAAAGATAATAGTGATTATTTCAGTGCTAATTTTTTGATAACATGCGTTATTCTTCACACTTTTTCTTGTCAAAGATTTTTTGATTTCAGGCTAAAGCATGTCGACCTCAGCAAACGCACATATACATGGTAACGACGATCTCGGATTCAACATTATAATTTTACTAAACATTGCTTATTAAGTAACTCTAGCAGACTATATAGAGTGCTCACTAAATATATAGACATTGTCATTTAGCAAACATTGTTATGAGCACCACTTGCAACCCCACCCCCCACCCCCAATATAGGGGCCTCCTTACCTTCTACTTTTAAACACATGGAAGCACCTTTTTTTTTATTAATTTGTCTCCGTAAAAGAAATAGTCGAAATTGATGATTATTACATTCAAATCTCTTTATAACAATCTCATTTTTTCGATATTTTTTGCTTTCATAGTAAAGTGCTATTATAAAATCATATATTATAATTTATAACATAACATGAAAAAAAATTACTTGAAAATTTCATACTCGGATTGTGCCTTAGAACCCTAAAGGAATTCCCAGAGGGGCCCTCTTTTGATTTCTAGATCCAATATTTGGGGAAATTAATGGGGAAGGGACACTTTATACAAGACCATTTGGGTTTTGTGTTACTCTCTTAATTACTCTGCGTCTGGCTCCTACTACTTATGGCATGTGAGGCCACCTAAAGCATTTAATATAAGATGGTTAGCCAACTAATTAATTAATCCCACACCTTAAAATGCATTTTTCGACATCAATCATTTTCTGAGAGACTAGATTTTAGTTAGTTGATTTTATTGGGGAAAAAAGGTCGATACATTACTTTACAACCTAATTTCATCACTAAGATCATATTTCGATTGTTGTGAAAGTCAGTGAATGAATTTATATTATTCTAATTCGATCTAAGAAGAAGAAAATCGCGCTCTATGGGATTTGAACCTACATCATCGGGTTTCGAAGATTTACTTCTGCTTAACTGAACTAAGAGTGTTTTCTTATAAGAATAGATTACACGAATAGCCGTCGATTTTATTGTTTACTTTTTCTAATCGGTATACATAGACTGTTCATATATTATACATAGATTATACGTATATTATATATTTGTCGATAATTTTTAATTTAAATAATTGAGTGAACTGCTATTTAGGTTAATTCTTCAATAATATATTATCCTTGCTTACAAGTACAATAATTCGTTAGCTTATCTTCTTATCATGAGTAAAAATTGCTTCCGACACATGTAGGGTATAACCTAATCTGTGCATTTATTAAAAGGGAAATGGAAAGTTGGCAAATGTAACTATGTAAATGACAAACTTTGACTATATTGTATTTATAGATTACTCCCTCCATAACAAGTGATATTTTGGGTTTTTTCGTAGTCCAAAATAAATAATTTTTTTTGATTTCAAGAATGAATTACTTATTTTTTTTCTATATTGCCTTTGGAGTAAATAATGTTGTAGTATGTGTTATGAGTGTTTAAGTGAATTTACAGTAAAAATTAATACGATTCATTGCTGATTAATATTAAAAGATGAATTTCTTAATATGTGTGAAAACAATAAAAAATCACTTATTTTGGACCGGAGAGAGTATCAATTAATGGCGCATTAATTGGGTGGGCAAGTCTATTTTTTTCAGTACTCTTTAAATAGTGACCATTCTTGATGTACTTGGAAACTCATCATACTCCAAATATATATTTTTTTCCTCAATCTTTCTTGTTTTAGTCTTTCTCTTCTCTTCACCAAAAACAATGGCAGAAAATTCTCCGAATGGAGAAATCCATTCAAATCTACCCAATTTTCTTCTTTCTGTTAGACTTAAATATGTAAAACTAGGATACCATTACCTAATATCAAATGCAATTTATCTTCTCATTGTTCCAATTCTTGTTGCTATTGGACTTCATCTTTCAACTCTTACACTTGAAGATCTCATTACAAATCTAGCCATGTTGAAATCTTATTCAACACTTGTTGTTTTTTTAGCCACATTATATTTCATGAGTCGTCCAAGAAATGTTTACTTAGTCGATTTTGCTTGTTACAAACCACATGAACGTTATATGATATCTAAAGAACGTTTAGTAGAGAAATTAGCTGGTATTTTTGATGAAGACAGTTTGAATTTTCAAAAGAAAATATTGGAAAGGTCAGGTTTAAGTGATAAGACTTATATACCAGTAGATAAATGGATTCCATCAAATTTTTCTCTAAGTAGTAATCAACATCAAGCTAAATTGGTTATTGTTGGTGCCATTGACAATCTGTTGGCAAAAACAGGAGTGAAAATTCGAGAGATTGGGTTTGTTATTGTTAATTCAAGTATGTTTAATCCAACACCTTCTCTTTCTGCTATGATTGTCAACCATTATAAGCTTGGAGTTAATGTTATTACTTATAATCTTGGTGGCATGGGCTGCAGTGCTGGACTCATTTCTGTTGATCTAGCTAATCGCCTTTTACAGGTTGGTATATCTTTTTTCACAATCTTTACACACACATTCACTCGGATTCACTGTTTATTTTTCCTAGCCAGTATACATAGATTATATACGGTTATACATATAGTATATATATGTCTGCTATTTTTTTGTTTAAGTAATTGGATAGACGGTTATAGATTATAGGTAAAGTGATTATATACGATTATACATGCTATTTTTAATTTCAGCGGTTAGGTAGACGGCTAATTAGGTTAAGTGACCAAATGTGGAAACATTTCTATATGGTTTTAATAACACTTGATTCCTCATTTTAGTATATATGGCCCTTGTTTTGTTTTTATTTGTTCCAAATAAGATCAATAATATATTTTAATATTTAGAAACTCTTTAACATTAAATTTTCATTTTATTTTTAGGTGTGTTAGTGAAGGAAAAATACTTTCCAAAAAATGTCTTTAGTCAATACAAAATAGATTCTTTAGCCATAGGAATGTCATGCATGTTTAAGACTACGAGTTCTAAAGATATATATTTCAGTATGTTATACTCTCTTCGGTCCAAAATCAGTGATTTTTTGACTTTTTTTTATGGTCCAAACTAAGTGATTTTTCCAGATTTCAAGAATGTATTAATTATATTTTTCCTACATTGCCCTCGGAATAAATAGTGTTGGAGTATGTGTTAGAACTGTTTATGTGAGATATTAAAGGTTAATATGGTCAATTTCATTGTTAATTAAGGTTAAAATGTGAATTTCTTAATCTGTGTGAAATAACCAAAAAATTACTAATTTGGGACCGGAGGGTATAATGTTCTTTTTCTTTAAATTCCATACCAAGGAAATTAAAAAAAACTATTTTTTTTGACAAGTTTACCCTTATCTCTCTCCAATAAATTCCTGACATATGAAATTACTGAATAGGGGAAAGCAAACACCTATGCACTTATAGTAAGCACGGAAGTAGTGTCAGCGGCCTTCTACACGGGGAAAGACAAATCAAAGCTAATACCAAATATGATTTTCCGGATGGGTGCATCTGCTGTTCTCCTTTCGAACCGTTTCTTGGATCGTTGGCGCTCAAAATATCAACTGATGCACGTTGTCCGCACCCATAAAGGTGCAGACGACAGAGCATTCGGTTGCGTCTACCAAGATGAGGAAGAGGATGGAAAGAAGGGCATGTCATTGTCAAAAGATTTAATGGCAGTAGCTGGTGAGGCCTTAAAAACAAATATTACAACTTTGGGCCCTCTAGTCCTCCCAATGTCCGAGCAGCTCCTCTTTTTCGCCTCTTTAGTCGCAAGAAATGTCTTTAAAAGGAAAATAAAACCATATATCCCCGATTTCAAGATGGCATTCGAGCATTTCTGCATTCATGCAGGGGGTAGGGCCGTGTTGGACGAGCTTCAGAAGAATCTTGATCTCTCAGAAGTACTTATGGAACCTTCAAGAATGACTCTTTATAGGTTCGGAAACACTTCAAGTAGCTCAGTGTGGTATAATTTGGCCTATTCTGAGGCCAAAGGGAGGATAAAGAAGGGTGACAGAGCATGGCAAATAGGGTTTGGCTCAGGATTCAAATGTAACAGTGCTGTTTGGCGCGCGCTAAGGACCGTTGATGCAGCCACTGAAAAGAACGCGTGGACGGATGAGATTGAGGATTTTCCTGTTCAAATCCCGTGTTGATGATCAGTACTGAAACCGTATAACACATTCAAAATCACTCTAGTATATTTGTATATGTATTGTGCACCTAACTTTGAACAAGCGCGCCGGGTATCTGGAATTACAAAATTTAAGTTAGATGGTGTGCACCAGTAGGTTGTTCGAATTATTATTAATTTCATTACAAAATTTAAGTCAGATAGGTGACTTGAATTTCAGTATTACTTTTTCAATGTTTAATTAGCTCATTCATGGGAAGAGACAGGAGGGGAGAAAAAAATAAGAAAAAAAAATGTAATGTTGAGATGAGTACTCACAGCGAAGTGCAACTATTTGAGTAAATTTTTTTAAATATCTCACCGTTATCTTCTCTTTTTTTCTCTTTTATCTCTATTATTACAGGTTCGCCAAAAAAAAAAAAAAAAAAAAAAAAAAAAAAAAAAAAAAAAAAAAAGAGGTGCCATGTGATAATGCAAGAGAAGAGCAAGGTGCACATGATATATTTAATATGGCTGATGCTTTGAGATAGGACCACAGGGTAAGGGTGCACCAATAGGGTTGGGTGGTTTTGTCATAATGGAAAACTTAGAGCATACTATCCTTCTATACATATAAACAGAGGCGAATCTAGAATTAAAGTTTATGGGTTTCTGTCGTCATCTTAAATTAATATATTATAATAACTAGGTTCTTAGATATTTAGTGAATTTTTTCAAAGTAGCTTAGCACCTATAATTTGAAATATTTGGATCTGCCACGGTCTGATTCCACAATAAAACCAACAGAGAAAGCACCTTAGTTTTAAGTCCTATATGACTAAGCTAGACTAGATTTCGAGGATGAGTAGTGGATAAAAAGTTATCTCGATGTATACACACAGTCACAAACTGCTTCACGAGTTGGACTCGAACCAACATCTCTGATAGCGAACGACTTGCCTAAGAGAACATTTCTGTTATGATTGTGGCTACATTAGCAAATAGCAAGCATGTCCTTGGCCTAACCACGCAATAATTCTGTATCCAACGTTTGTTTATAAGTTAATAACCAAATAGAACTTTAAGTTCCTTATCACTCTCTATTGATCTCGACACAATCGTAATGCAGTGCTAATTGGCAACCATTACTTAATGAATGATGCTAATCTCAATGTAAGACTACAAGGACATGTGGTTGGAATAATTTTAGCTTCGTTTATAGATAACCTATTATTAAGATAGAATTTGACACCATACAACCATATCAAAATCAGTGGCGGATACACGTGGTGGCAAGCGAGTTCAACTGAACCCGCTTCACCAAAAAATAATACTGTGTATATGTATAAATTACGATTAAACCAACATAAATTTTGTATAAATATTTTATTTGAACCCACTTGACAACTACTATTTTACGACTAAAATTATGTACTTCTATGATTGAACTCACTTACACAAAATCCTGGGTCCGCCACTAATCAAAACGCAGATCAATAGTTGGGTTTGTAACAAAGAGGTCCACACAAGGATGTTATAGTACTCATATTATGTCAGCCATGAGAATGGTCTTATTTAATGTTCAATAACTCCACTCCCACCACCTTCCAATCTAGTATGGACTTGATGTTTGATGGGGGCTAGTGGGCGAAGATTTGTAATAATACCCATGTCATCCGTTGAAAAAGGAACTCCATTGGTAGAAACTCGAGAAAGAAAGTTCCTTGAGCAACTATTTCTAGAAATTAACTCTGTTCACGAGCTACTGCCAGTGTGCCAAAAGTACAAAAGAGCATCATATCTATAATACGTAAAATAGCAATTTGTTGAGCTTACCTCTGTTTCAATATTGAGGGCTGTGTTATCTCCACTTTTTGGATAGGAGCCATTGTTGTAATTTGTCCAAAGCCCATGCATGCCAAAGTTCACTGCTGGCTTGCCAGTAGTTGGATAGCAACAACTTCGCTTTTGGTCACATTATGCATGTGGCCACTGAGAACAAACATAACCTTTAAGTTAGAAAGCTTAAATGTGTCCTGAAAACTCCAATAACTTTTAACCAAAAAAAAAACATTCTTTATATGAGGAACTAGCGATAAGTGGAAGACTTGCCAGCTGAACAAAGTAAAAATAATCAAAACTCTGAGACAGAGGGCGGCAGTATCTCATCCTTGTCTATAGATAAGGTTGTTATTGGAGTTGAAGATGGTCTTTAGCATATAGAGCCATATATACACATATGCATGGGCGGACTTAGGCCTAAAATATGGGGCATGTGAACCCATGATCTCTTTGCCAAACTAGGTATTTTATGTACATATTCTCAAGAATTAGAGTAATATTATCTGTTGGCACCCATGCTCCAAAAAGGTTGAGTGGTGCACTTGGTTCAAAGCTAAGTTATTTACCTAGAGGAACATGGGTCAATTCTCACTTAATACTTTTTCTTCTTCTTCTTTAGTGGTGTACCCATGTTCGAAGAATCCAAGATTCACTGCACATATGTATGTAAAACAGGAACTATCAGGATCACCAGTGTGTGGATGGATACAAATTACCAAACTCTGCATTAGTAATAATAGTTATTTTTTGGATAGCTGGTAACTGGTAAAGTTGCTCCTATGTGACCAGGAGGTCACGGGTTTGAGCCGTGAAAACAGCCTCTTGCAGAAATATAGAGTAAGGTTGCGTACAATAGACCCTTGCGGTCCGGCCTTTTCCCAGACCCCGCGTATAACGGGAGCTTACTGCACCGGGCTGCCCTTTATGTCCGAGGGGTAAAATCATGTGGAACACAAACTGCTAACATTAGTCTAACAGGATGATTTGGACAGCGAGCATGTGCCAAATGGAGGCATTTCTTGGTTTGACTCCCCCATTGCAGAGAAGTGCAGGAAGCATGCTAACTATTGCTAATAAGAGTGAGGCATATGTTATGATAGATACCACATTTATTAGGAATTCTACACGGCAGTTCATAAAATTTAAGATGGCTAGTGGCCAGAATATCGTCAAGCAGGTTAGTGTAAAACAAGTTGTGTGGTCCTCTCTTTTCATGAAACATTGTTACCAAAACAAAAAAGGGTCTGTGGTCCAAGACATATAATGGTCTCATCTCAATTAGGCCTTTGTTTGGAAAATAATGAAATTATGTACCAAATGGAAACACAATATTTCAAGGATATTGGTTCTACACTGAAATTTCATTTTCCATAATACAGGGGTACTAACGGATTCAATTTTAAGTTTTCTTCTTGAATTAGTACTGTTTAGTACTTCAGTTGATTACAAGAAAGAGTAGCTTCGCATGTAATTTATGGATTGAAAGAATTAACGAAACTGAGCAAAATGTAATATGTATGCAAAACTAAAAAACCTACTTATTTTCAAACCTTGGGTTTCGCAATTCAAGACAAGGTGGGTTGCTCTGATGGTAAGCACCTTCCACTTCCAACCAAGAGGTTGTGAGTTCGAGTCATCCCAAGAACAACGCGGGGAGTTCTTGGAGGGAAGGATGTCGAGTTTCTATTGGAAACGGCCTCTCTACCCCAGGTGGTTGATGCTTGCTCTCTCTAGTGTGCATTCCATCAATTATGTAACCAAAAATACCACATGAACATTTTCCACCTTAAAATTAATGAAACATGTTCATGTGAAGGTGGTGGATGTTTCCGGCCGCAAGAGTGCGTATCCTTCATTTGTTACCAAAAATCCCCACAAGAACATTTTCCACCTTCAAAATGATGAAACCTTTGAATATCTCTGATAATTATATTTCGTTTAAAGATGAGCGATATGAGTTTTGCAGCTGAATGGCAATCCCCACAGATTCTGAGATTTTTAACAACACGAATAGTTTCCCCAGGAGGACTATTAAGAAGGCCAAAAGTAATTGCCAATTTTTCACTGTGGTACCTCAAAGTAGCTTCTTTCTCTTCATCTTCCAGGCCAGGACGAAAAGCGATAGAAATATCAGGAACATAACCAACCAATTTCAATTTCTCAATTAACTTGTCAACTTCCTGGTGCAGCTCCCTGTGCTCAATACGCGTAACCTCACCAGAAAAGAATTCATGCATTACATTGTTAACCTCTATCGAACTACAGCCAGGAACTTTTTTAATCCCTCTAACTTTCATCAATTTCCAGATATATTTCACTTCTTCCCACTTCCCAGCTCGAGCACACATGTTTGAGAAGATCACATAATCGCCACTATGTGATTTGTCGATTTCGAAGATTTTCTCAATTACCAGCTTTCCCAAATCCACATTTCCATGAGTGCTGCAAGCAGCTAACAATGTCCGCCAAAGTAAAACTGTAGGCGGAATTGGCATTTCCATTAAGAACTTAAAAGCATCATTAACGCGGCCTGCCCGAGCCAACAAATCCAACATACATCCATAGTGTTTCATCCCTGGTACAATCCTGTAGCTTTCTTTCATGCTATTGAAAAATCTAAAACCCTCTTCGATCAATCCACTGTGGTTGCATGCATATAATAGACCCAAAAATGTAATTCCATCAGGAGTAATTGGCGCGTTCTGCATCTCTTGAAACAAAGATATTGCACAACGAGCACGTCCATGAATAGCATAAGCCATGATCATCGCTGACCATGCTTGAGTGTCCTTATAAGGCATGCTCTCGAAAACTGAAATTGCATCAGGCAAGCTCCCACATTTTGCGTACATATCAATAAGTGCAGTGTTCACCTTAACATATTGATCAAAACCATTCTTCTTAACATATTCATGCACCCACTTTCCGAACCCCAATGCTCCCAACAAAGCACATGATGAAACAACGCCTAGAATTGTAACATCAGTAGGCTTAAGTTTTTTCACTTGCAATTCACGAAACAACAAGAGAGCCTCATTTGGTTTGCTACTTCTCACGTAACCCATTATGATTGCATTATACGTTACCACACAAGGGTCAGCTATCCTATCAAACACTCGACGAGCTGAACCATTGTCATTACACTCAATGTACATATTCATAAGTGCAGGACAAACATACATATCGTCATTAAGGCCATATTTAATCAAAAGGCAATGCAATTGTTTACCTTCTTCTAAAGCTTCTCCACCTGCACAAGCCTTCAACAGAGAAGGAAAGGTATAAAAATCAGGGGCAATACCTAATGTTAGAATTTTCAAGAACAGGACAAAACCATTTAATGGAGTGTCACTACGAGCATAGCCCCGGGCCAAGAAGTTAAAAAGGACTATATCTGGTTGTGGAATTTGATCAAACAAGAGGTGCGCATAATGCAAAGAGGCAGGTGTTGGATTAGCTGTGCAAAAATTTATGAGCTTACTCATAAAAAGGACATCATTTTGCTTGTGGGTTTTTATGGAAAAGGCTTGAATTTGCTTAAGGTCTCTCAAAGATTTGCATTTGGGTACAAGAGAAAAAGGGTCAATTGGGGTGAATGTGTCTTTTCTTGAATTCTTTGTAATGAAATCTTGGCATGAAAAAGTCCTTATTTTAAGTGTTGGAGCAGGAAATGCCATGTAACTAGATTTGGATTACAGTTATACAATTTTTTTTGGAGGGAAGAAAGTTGTTAAATTTAACGGTTTATATTGCAAATCTTAGCAGAAAAAGAAGTGTCATTTCTTTTTCAACCTTTCATTTTTCATCTTAATTATCCTTATGCAATTTGCTGTCTTTTTCTTCCATTCAACATGACTTCTAACCCTTTTTCTTCATCTAAATTATGCTTGTACTCTATAACTGATTCACAATCTTTTTTGTTTGCTTTTGTAGAGAAAGATATAACATAGCCAAAATAAAAAAGGCAGTTATGTAATTTCCTAATGTTAGTTAGTCAGTTATTAACGACTAAAACTAGCTATTCGAGTTAGTTAGAGAAGGGTCTAATTACACACGTATAAATATACCTCACCTTTGTACTGATTCAATTAAGTGAATACGATCATTTCTTCTTTCTTTACACGCTTCTCTCTATCTCTCTATTTCTCTCTTCTATATCTTCTTCTTCTACATCCTTCAACTGGGCAAGAACCCATTAATTAGTTCATGGTATCAGAGCAATCAAGCTAATTCACAAAACTTGAAACTCGATTATGTTCTTCATTTCCGCAAATTGTTCAAGGCTTAAATCAATTATTGATTTTTTGATTTCTTGAAGGAATCTTGTTATGGCGATTGATGAACAATATGTTCCACCTGGAAATCAGACTGCAAATTCCAGTCAAGGAGGTTTGCATGTGCTTGCTCCAGGAATTGATTATAATCACCCCTTGTTTTTTAGCCCATCAGATGTAAGTGGTATACAAATTATATTCTTTCAATTAACTGGCATTGAAAACTATTCTCTCTGGTTTCGATCCATAAGAATGACATTGTTAGGAAGAAACAAGTTGGGGTTAGTTAATGGAACTTGTTCCAAAGAAAATTTCCCAGAAAGTATGTGGAATCATTGGGAAAAGGTAAGTGTAATTATGCTTTCTTGGTTAATGAGCCCTGTTAGTAGTGGCTTACTTGGGGATATAATGTATGCCTCAAGTGCTCAAGCTGTCTCGAATGATTTGTATGAAAGATTTGATAAAATAGATGGTTCAAGATCTTACAATTCACATAAAGAAATTGCCACACTTAGCCAAGGAACTGCATCCGTGTCAGCATATTTTTTAAAACTTAAAGACTTGTGGGAAGAGTTTGAAGCCATGGTTCCTGCTCCTGGGTGTGATTTCCCAAAGTCAAGAGACTTTGTAGTTCATTTGCAAAAATTGAAATTGTTTCAATTCTTGATGGGGTTAAATGACTCCTACACCCCAAGCTAGAAGTCAGATTCTGTTGATGAGTCCTATGCCAACAGTTAACCAAGCATATGCTATGGTAATCAATGATGAGAGTCAAAAAACAGTCGCAGCCAATGCTGGTTTACTTGGAGCAAATCTCACTTCTGTAAATGGACAATATGATGTGGCAATGTACACCAAGATTGGATGAAATTTTCAGAAAACTAGGAAGAATTTCAATCTATTCTGTGAGTTTTGCAAAATGAAAAGTCGCTTTAAAGAAAATTGTTACAAGATTGTAGGCTATCCTCCAGAATACAGACCAAGAAAGAAGAGTACAAATACTCATGGTGCATACAATGTTCTGTCTGAAATAAGTGTGCAGAACAATCAGCTGCCAAAAGGAAATTGAAATGGGAACAATTTACAAAATTCCAGTTGACAAGTAGTACTGTAAGTACTAATAGCTCACATAATATTGGGCAAGTGAACAATACTTCTTGGTTGGGTAACTGCACATTCACCAAAGAACAATATGATTATATTGTGCAACTTCTAAGCAAAGATAACTCAGTTTCTTCTTCAGCAACTCCATCAGCTAATGCAACATGTATACCCTGTGCTTTATTAGCTTCTAATAGTTTACAAGAGTGGATAATAGACATAGGGGCCATAAACCATATGGTAGCTGACCTAGAGCTATTAAATAAGGGTTCATTAGTTCAAACAAGCCAGCAAAAGAAAGTACATCTACCTACTGGAGAAACTACTCAAGTTACTCATATTGAAACTAGTATTTTATCAGATCAAAACACAATAACTAATGTGTTTTACCTTCCTCAGTCAAATATAATCTTCTGCCCGTTTCTAAAGTAACCAAGGAGCTGAAATGTTCAGTTGCTTTCTTCCCTGATTTTTTTGTGTTTCAGGAACTCTTCAGTGGGAGGGTGAAAACGATTGGTAGAGAAGACAATAGTATTTACATTCTCAGCAGACAAACAATACCGGGAAGTAATGCAATTAGTATATCCATAAAGGAGACAGAAGTCAATGAAGAGACTAGCTCAACTGGCATAGATCTTTGGCATAGAAGGCTTGGTCATGTGTCTACTACTGTCCTCAAGAAGTTACTATCAACAAAGACACATGATATATCTGCTAGAATATACTTATGTAGTATATGCCCTTGTGCAAAGCAAACAAGAAACCCTTTCCTGTTAGTAGTATTAGAACAATTGCTAGCTTTGAATTGGTTCATATGGATTTGTAGGGACCTTACAAAGTACCTACTATAGATGGTAACAGATTTTTCTTAACTGTAGTTGATGACTTCACAAAATGACATGGATATTTCTGCTGAAAATGAAGTCTGATGCATGTGTGATTATACAACAATTTTTGCTTTTGTGAAAACTCAATTTGAGACAACAGTGAAAACAGTTCGAACAGATACTGGTACAGAATTTGTTAACTCAGTTTGTGGAAATTTGTTTAACAATCTAGGAGTAATTCATCAAAAGACATGTCCATATACTCTTCAGCAAAATGAAGTAGCTGAGAGAAAGCATAGACACATCCTAGAACTCACTAGAGCTATTAGATTTCAAGCTGAAATACCTATCAAATTTTGGGGATATTGTGTACTTGTTGCAGTCTATCTTATTAACATACTGACTAGTTCTGTTATTGACAATAAGAGCCCATATGAAGAGTGTATAACAGAAAACCAGCATTGCAACATCTTAAGGTTATATGTTGTTTGTGTTATGCAAAGATAATTCAACAAAATGACAAACTAATGCCTAGATCAAGACCATTTGTACATATGTGATATGTTGCAGCTCAAAACGGATACTTACTATATGACTTAATAGATAAAGTATTCTTTGTAAGCAGAGATGTTCATTTTAGAGAAGACATATTTCCATTTAAAAACAAGCAAGACAACAACAAGTCTTTATTTGTTCATCCCAACATAGCATACATCTTATTCCACACCATAAATTCAAGCACATATACTAGAAGTACAGAAAAATCACATGCATACAACTCAACAAGAAGTTGTTACAATGCCAGAGTTCACACAAGCTCACACACAGCATGCTGAACCTATTCCTGCAGAATACATACAACCAACTACTCAACAGATATCAGTCATACAACCATCAATAGTTCAAGCACCACAGACAGCTCCTACTAGTCTTCGAGATCAATTAGATATCAGAAAGTTAGGTAGAGGAAAGAAACCACCTATATGGATGAAAGATTTTGTTTCACTAAATTCTCACCATGATGAACCTTATGTCATATCAAAGTTCTTAGCCTATGAAAAGTTAACTTCCGAGTATCAAGCTTATCTGACAGATGCTTCAAATATTATTGAACCAACTTTCTACTCAGAAGCTGTGAAAGATCCTAAATGGGTGGATGCAATGAAGGCTGAGATTGAAGGTTTACAAAACAACCACACATGGGACATAGTAACAATGTCTGAAGGTAAGACTCCAATAGGGTGCAAATGGATTTATAATATCAAGTACAAGGCATCGGGTGAAGTAGAAAGATTCAAAGCCAGGTTAGTAGCCAAAGGATTCAGTCAAAAGGAAGGAATAGACTATCAAGAAACTTTCTCTCCAGTCATAAAGATGAAGACTGTAAGGACTGTACTGGTTGTAGTTGCTACAAGACACTTGCATATCCATCAAATGGATGTTTATAATGCCTTTTTTCAAGGAGATTTACTTGGTGAAATCTACATGACTCTGCCACAAGGATTTACATGTCAGGGGGAGAATAAAGTGTGTGGACTTGTTAAATCCTTGTATGATTTAAAACAAGCTCCACGACAATGGAATGCTAAGCTAATAGAAGCATTTCAAGCTCTCAATTTCAGCAAAGTCAATATGACCACTCTCTGTTCTTTAAGAAAACTGCAGAAGGTATTACAATGGTTTTGATTTATGTAGATGATATGCTTGTTACTGGTGATTGCCTGAAGTTAATAAAGGAAACCAAAGCAAATCTGCAGCAGTCTTTCAAAATGGAAGGCTTAGGAGAATTGGAATATTTCTCAGGTATAGAGTTTGCTAGATCAAAACAAGGAATACTTATGCATTCAGAGGAAATATGTTTTGGAACTTATTTCTGAAACAGGTCTTGCAACTGCTAAACCTGCAATTACACCACTGGATGGCAATATGAAACTCACAACAACAGAATATGATGAACATCTCAGAAGAACTAAGCCTACTACATTGTTTGATGAAGAAATGTCAGATTTAACTCCTTATCAAAGGCTGACAAGGCCAGAAATTTCATTCAGCATACAAACACTAAGTCGATTTCTTTAAAGACTAAAGAAATCTCACATGGAAGCAGCTCTAAGGATTGTAAAGTACATCAAGAACAGTCCAGGATAAGGAATACTACTCTCCACTAAATTTAACATCACTATTTCAGCAGACTGGGCTGCCTGCCCCTTCTAAAGGAAATCTGTCTCAGGGTACCTAGTAAAATTTGGAGACTCCTTAATATCATGGAAATCAAAAAAGCAAACCACAGTTTCAAGAAGCTCAGCAGAAGCTGAGTATAGAAGCCTTGTAGCAACTGTGGCAGAACTCATCTGACTTGTTGGATTTCTAAAAGAAGTGGGAATTGATATCAAACTACTTGTGGACGTATTTAGTGATAGCAAAGCTGCAATGCAAATTACAGCTAATCTTGTTTATCACAAAAGGACAAAGCATATCGAGATCGACTGTCACTTCATTAGAGTAAAAATCATGCAAGTCAAAACAACATACATATCTACTAAAGAACAGCCTGCAGATTTTTTAACTAAGGGTCTCAACAAGATTCATTATAAATATCTTTCTTCCAAGCTAGGTGTTCTCAATGTGTTTTCAGTACCTAGATTGAGGGGGAGTGTAGAGAAAGATATAACATAGCCAAAGTAGAAAGGTCAGTTATGTAATTTCCTAATATTAGTTAGTCAATTATTAACGACTAATCCTAGTTGTTAGAGTTAGTTAGAGAAGGGTCTAATTACACATGTTTAAATATACCTCACCTCTGTACAGATTCGATTAAGTGAATAAGATCATTTCTTCTATCTTTACACGCTTCTTTCTTCTTTCTCTTCTTCTTCTACATTCTTCAACTAGGCAAGAACCCATTAATAGTTCAGCTTCTTCCAATAATTGGATCCACAACTCACTTGTCAGATAAAGAAGTATACTCACATGAATATCTGTTTCAAATTTATAAATATGATCCTCAAGTAATATAAAAGTAATGGTAAGAAAGAAAATTGTGGTAAATGCTACAGTACTCGATCATGTTGTAGAGTAGCAAATTCCTTATTTTAAAATATTTAAAACAAGAAATATATGATAAGGCATAAAAAAGAAAAAAGAAATTCCCTAGAACCAATAACTTGAAGGATCGGAGTTTCATAATTATCTTTAACTTTTGACCCCACTTATCCTATAAGTAGAACTTCAAAAGTTAAAAGTTAAAAGTATTGCCCATTCAACACGCGAGGCGAAATACTTGTTAAACTTAGGGCTTGTTTGGTACGAGAGATAAGAGATAATTAATCGCGAGATTAAATTTGGGATGGGTTAATCTTATGTTTGGTTGAGATAAAATTGTGATATAACTAATCTTGGGATTGTAATATTTTTCTTATCCCTATGGGACGGTAGAGTAACTAATCCGGGATAATTAATCATGCAAAAATTTGTTTTCCAACCAAATGACCCCTTAAGTTTTGCCCATAGGGCAAATGCAAACAAAAAAAAATTAATAGGAATTTTTACATACGTATATACTATTGGAAACTTTATTACCCTCCCTACTCAAGTTTCGCTTTAATTACCTCCTATATACAAAATTACCAATTATGTACATTTTTAGAATTTAAGGATAATTAATCAATTCCTACAATCACCCCCACTCCCTCACGTTTCTCTCTCTCTGTATCTCACTCCCCCAGACACGTTTCTCTCTCCACATCCCACCCCCTCTCCCCACGTATCTTGCACAAGAGAGCAACAATTCCACCATTGATAGCCATTAAAAAGCTTTGAAACTTTGAACTTGAATTTGGGTTTTCAAAAAATATTACTTGTTTGAATTGGGTGTTGTTGCAAACAATTGAGAATTTTCTCTACGTCTCTCTCTATCTCTCAATCCCTAATTCCAGTAATGTCAAGCAAAGGAAAAGAGAGCAGCAATTCCACCATTGACAGCCATTAAAAAGCTTTGAAGCTTTGAATTCGAATTTGGGTTTTCAAAAATTATTATTTGTTTGTATTAGGTGTTGTTGCAAACAATTGGGGATATGGTTTGAAGTTTATATCTCAGTTTTGAGGATATTTTGGTGAAGATTAGACCTGATTTTGGTTGAATTTCAAATTGAAACTCGAAGAAGAAGAAGAAGAAGAAGAAGAAGACATGGCGTACATTATATTGCAGAAATTATAGTAAAATTGTAGAAAAATTGTATTATGTTATTTATATATATTTTTATTTATTTAAGTATTGTATAAAAGTTAAACAATATTGTATAAAAATTATATTTAAGTTGTATGATATTGTAGTTGTATATAACTGGGTAGAAATAATGTATGAAAGTTGTAGATACGTTGTAGATAATTTGTAGATAAGTTGTATAATATATAATTAGTTATATGAAATTTGTTTTTACTATGTATAAATCAGATACAAAGTATACAAAAGACATATTGTATAAAGTTTGTAAACAAATTGTATTTACGTGGTATGATATTGTAATTGTATATAATTGGGTAGAAATAATGTATAAAAGTTGTACATAAATTGTAAATAAGTTGTACAATATATGATTAACCGTATAAAATTTATTTTTAGTATGTATAAATCATTTGTAAACAAATTGTAAAGATCATTTGACTCTACTCTTTTCCTGTATTGGAGTTTGAAGTTATAATTGAATAGTTGAAATCATTTGTTTAGAAACGAATTAGCCAATATTAACTTTATTATGCCTCTGCACGTGCAAAGCTTTGAAGTTGGAAAACAAAGAATTATAAGAAATGAGAACAATGTAAGAAAGATTGTGGCAAATAGTGTCAATTTAAGGTAATAATAATATATCTTCGCTGCCACACAATGACAAGACTGGAGTGTTATTTAATTTAGCCAATTTTTTGTGTCGGTATAAACATTACTTCGTTAATTCTTTTTGTTGTGTACTTCTGCAAGTAATTTTGTGAAGATTCAGCAGCTTTTGTAGTGAAGTTAGTAGATTTACATCTGTTTTGTTTCAGAAACAGAGAATTTTTTATTTTTTTGGACAAAAAGGAATATGAATTGGTGTAAATGTACACTATGGGTGAAATTGTTTACTCGAAATATATGAGGAGAAAGAGAGAATCCGGAGAGAAAAAAGGAAAATCGTGTAACTAAATCCCTTGATTGAAGGCACGAATAATGGATTGAGAAGGTGAATTGTATATATTTTGTAATTAAAATATATTTAAATCGGATAATTATGAACATTTTTCGTAATAAAATTTCATAGTATATAAAAATAAAAAAATCCCTTTAATATCATCCGCTTTGACGGTTATTCACGTACTTTACCCCTCAAAGTAATCCTATATGGCCGGCTATATGTGTAAAACTCCCTTTTTGCTAAATGGGTAGTCCAAGCCCAATATTGTTGGCCAATATGAATCCATGGGCCTCAAGTTCAACCTTCTCCAACCTCTTGTCACTTCGTCATTTTCTTCAGCATCAACTGAACTGAGTTCCCTTCGTCCGGAGCAGCGAAA
The DNA here is from genome assembly GCA_005239495.1 of Nicotiana undulata. NCBI lineage: Eukaryota > Viridiplantae > Streptophyta > Magnoliopsida > Solanales > Solanaceae > Nicotiana > Nicotiana undulata. The sequence goes on along the minus strand of MDKH01057774.1, from coordinate 17,028 downwards.
AATTGAAAATGGCGTTGATGTTAAGAAGCAGCCGAATGAAATCCAATTATATATATAGCCTTCGAAGATTTTCCCACGCCATAGCTCAACCAGCACCGCTTGATAGAGCAGTTAATTACCCGACAGCTTCATCGCCATCGTTGGTTTTACCTGAATACGACAACAATTATAACAGCAATAACAACAACATAGGATTTACGCTCCCAAATTCACCTTTATTTGGTGGGTCTATGGAGCTTATGGCTGTTCCTAAGAAAAAGGTAATAAGATCCCTTTTCCCCTTTTTTGTTTGGATCCTTTGTAATTAGGCTGCAAATGTATGGCTTTGCAAATGAATGTTGTTTAAAGTGATGGTTAAGGTTATAAATTCAGTTATTACCTACTAGGTACAATTAGGGTTTAGGGTTTTAGGATAACCATATTGCTTAGCGTTTTTTAGGCGTCCTTAGATATGTTTTCTTTTGCGGATATAGATTCTCGTAAATATTGATTTGGAAACATTAAGTTCACTTGATGATTAATATGTTACCTGTCTGTTGAGTCTTGAGTTATGCTTTCACATTGCCATGTATTCTGGCTTTGAAAAGATAATGTTGGGCAGAACAGTGTTGCAAACCACGGGGGAGCTAGTAGGAGCGAAGGGGGTTCCCCTTAGTCAAAAGTTTATAGGGTATAATTGAATGTTTTTGGTTATATATAAACTGTTGAATCATCCCTCTGATACAAGGAAAAATTTCTAGTATAGCGGTAAAGGGTTCAAAAATTTCTTTGGGTAAGAAGTTCAATTCTCACCGGTGACATTCTAGTATTTCTTTTAATCCCCTTATATAAACTCATGGCTCCGCCACTGTCGACTACTTATTCTTGCATTAAGTTTTACCTTGTACTCTTTTTGTCCTCATTCTGGAGATGTTATCGTCTTATTCCAATTACACAGTGAGATGATATCAGTAACGTTACAAAGTCTCTCGTGATCATATGTGAAGCAAAACCTTTTATGTTTGTGAAGCTTTTGTGTATTTCTAGAATTTCTCTTTTTTGAATATGAGGTAATAGACTTGGTAAATGATAGTTTCAGGATGCTTAGAAAGGTGTCTTTAGGGAAAACATTTACCATCATAATCTTTATTGGAAAATAGAACCATCAGACAACATAAGTACTGCTGGGGAAAAACCCATCCTCATTGAAGCGCTAAGAATATACGAGTCATGTAAATACATTTGGTCCCCTTAACTATGTGGGTGGCGAAATTTGGGAAATGGCTTAATTTTCTATATTCCCTTGCAAAGTAGAAGAGATTAAGATAAAGTGTGAGCTTTGTCAGGGTATTGGCGAGTGCTGAATCAAATGAAAATGGAGTGGAGGAGCAAATAGTTTCCACAACGGGGTGGCTTAGAATACAAAATGACCCTCTTTACTTTTTGTTTTCATTTGGTCTTTATTCTCCTGAAACCTTGAAGTTTGGATCAGACAAGGAAATATCCAGGCAATTCCAGATATGAAAGTAGCTAGCAAAACTAAGCTTAAAAGCATAAAATGAAGTTGGTTGGGACAAGCCGCATCTCCTGCTAACTATTTTTGATATTCTTAAAGCTAGCAACGATCAAAATGGGGTGGCAGATGGGGAAGCTAATTGGATTCCCATAAATACATGCATGTGGAGTTGAGACCCTTTTTTAATAACCGTGGTGTCCGGGCCAGCTTGTGCACACCAAGGGAGTATACTATGATCTTAGCTACCCCTTTGGGCTTTGATGAAACTGAATTTTGGTAAAGTTGTGGCTTTGTAGAGGCCCCTACATATATATGTTATTTGTATTTTTCATCTTTCTTCCTTCCTTGCTTTCCTCTTCTTCTTGCCCTTCCTGAGCCGAGGGTCTATTGGAAGCAGCCTACCCCTACCCAGACCCCACATGTTGGGATCAAACTGAGTTTGTTGTTGTTGTTGTATTTTAATATGTTATTCATGTGGAGGCCTGGAGGGACTTTCTGCTTGCTTGTGCATATTTCACATGAAATGTCTGCATTTTTTTTTCCCTATAAGTTAATCATCATTTCACTGATGTTGCACTAAGATAGTGGCAAAAATTACAGTGTGTATCATTAAGCTTCCAGAAAACAAAATCCAAACTATCTACACAAAAAAGGAATCTATACAATCCTTACAAGCACCCTTCATCACTTTTTCCTGTGGAGAAAGTCATAGATTGGAATTCTGAACTTTTTTCTGTATTGGAGCCTTGTCAATTTAGGCTACCTCCTTGACCCCTTTCTTAGTGCTTTTTTTGGCATAGTTTTGCATTCCAGCTTGGCACACTAGTTTAAATTTCTGTAGTTATTACACTTGCCAAATTGCATGTTCATGCTCTAAGATTGTGTTTGCGCGTGGCACCGAGAGAGTGTGTATGCGTATACGTGTTACATAGTTCACATTTTGTTATGCTGATAGGATATGCTTGATCATGCAGGTTTCCCCTCATAAGAGAGGCATAAGAAATGGACCAAAGGCTCTAAAACCAGTGCCAGTGATTATGCGGTGCAAGTAAGAGCTTTATGCCACAAGATGAACAAGTTAAATTATATGCTTCTTCCCATAAATTATTCTCAATTGAAACATATTCAAGAATGATATATTTAGCTAGTAAGCTAAAACCCAAATTTTCTGTTTAGCTTGTAAATAACGAGAGGTTGGATATATCGACATTTGTATGTCTTTCTTAGTGCTTTTGAAATAATATTATTTGTCCTATCAGCAAACCAGAGACCAAAGCAAGGCTCGAGAAAACAAAAAGTATTATAGTACATCGTCTTTCCCTATAATTGAACGCTCATGCTGGAACAAGAACTAGCATAAAACTATTAAAAAAAGGGCAGTTTTGATAGGCGGAAAGCCCCTCGGAAAAATGGGACAATGAAAAAGTAATGATGTACTTGGGCTACCCAGAAATTGAAAAAAGGTCGACAAGAAGGAAAAAGAGTGTTTTCGCTCATCACATATCCCAATATTGAGCTTGCAATGCTATCCCAATATTCAGACAAAAGGCTTGTGCTTCTTAAATTGCTTTCCCGAATCGATGGGTTTTAAGTATGATTTGTTGCAAGGTAACATCTTGCTTGAATAATTGTTAAACAATAAGATATTATCATTTACACATAAAAGACTTCTATGATTTTGTGATTCAGGTGTGAGTTTTATTGCCACCATGATGTTTACCTTGGTCCTCAGTAAGGAAGACAATTGCTTAGCATGTTTCATTTGCTTGTCTAATGCAACGGTTTTTGTTGTGCTCTCAGTTCCGCTTGTTTTTATTGGTCTTCATCTATCTCTACACTATTCCATGCTAATACTCTTGATGTTCCTCTGCTTGCAAATAAACTTGCAGGGTCTGCGGACGAGTCAAATTGCCACATTTCTTTTGCTGCAGTGGAATTAAGCCTGGTGATGAGAATATTTCCAACAGTTGATCAACTTGAAGTGGAGAGCGTCCAACATAATTTCTTCAATTTCAACTTTGTCGTCCTTTTTTTTTTTTGAAAGAAAGAAGGCTATATATGCACCATGGCTACACAATAGCATAGGCCTCTTGCTGAAGAACCTGTTTTGCATGTTAAGTAGCACTGTATTAGTTGTATTTCTTCTAAGTCTTCCCTTTGGTCGATGACAGACTAGCTCTTGAAAATCACAAGGCGTAAGAAATCGCAGACTAGAGCATGTACTAGTGCAAGTCATCCAACAGATAGCTCTTTCGGATTCATACTCTGGAACAAAGTACATTCAACAATTTTATAGAAAAGAATTCCTGCGAGCAAAGAAACAAGAACTCACACCGAGATCGTCAACTCTGTTCATGTACTTCCTGAAGTTGCACCTTATGCTAGCCGAGAGGTTTTTACTTGTGACATGTTCCTTACTTTAGTTTCTCCGTTTACAGTTAAGTTGTACCAAAGAGCAGAGTTCTTTTGTTGAAAATTTATTTTTTCCTCTATGGTATTGGTAGCTGGTATGTGTTAGAAACGATTAGCTAGTTGAAGCTGCTAAACTGTGTTTATGCGATTGAAAAGTTGGATTTCTTTCCCATGCAAGACATCTCAAAAATCATTTTTTGAAATATGTTTGAATTTGGATGTTGAATCGTGATTTGAATTTGTTTTACCTATACCGAAAACCTGGAAAGTAGTGGTGTTACACGGTTTGGTTCGAAGGGTAATTTGAAAATAGTATTGTGTAAATAAGGAGTATAGATGCCCGGTGAGGAGGTGTGAGAGGTTGGTCATTGTGGGGCGGAGGAGAGGTAGAGGTAGACCTAGAAAGTATAAGGTAAAAATAGCATGGGCTAGCCAGTTTTCGGATTGATCATTCAAAAGTAGCTAGCGTTTGACAAGTCATAGAAAAATAGCTACTATTTTGCTGCAATAGAGATCGGTCTGACATAATATACTGGAGTTTAGTGCATCTGTGTATGAACTTTCAACATATTATGCTGGAACTTTAACATGCGGAAAGTTCCAGTATAATATACTGGAGATTCAAGCACATGTATATGAACTTCCAGCATATTATACTGGACCGATATAATTTGCTGGAATTCCAGTATATTATGCTGGAACTTCAGTATAATATACTGGAGTATTTTCCAGATTTTGAACAGTGCTTTTCGTTCACATTTATCTTTATATGAAAAGTGGTTAAATTTCGATTACTTTTGAAAGTGCGGCTATTTTTGAATGACCACTTGTAAATCTTGTTATTTTTGAATTTCTCCCAAATATAGGGGAGGGGTAATTAGGCATGACATGACACACTTTCAACTTACTGAGGACATGATCCTTGATAGAAAGTATGGAGGTTGGGAATTAAGGTAGAAGGTTAGTAGTTAGGCGGGAGTGTCTCAATTTCATGTCGGTCGCATTAGTATTACTCTTCTACTTTCGTACATTCATATCAATATGTTTCTTTTACCTTATGTTTGATCGTTTCATTTCGATTATTCTATCATCCTGTCTCCCTATTACCTTGTCTTGTTGATGTTGCTACGTATTGTGTCTGCTTCTTTTACTTTTATCTTGAGCCGGGGTCTATAAGAAACATGCTTTCTACCTACACAAGGTAGAGATAAGGTCTGCGTATACTCTATTCTTCCTCTCCCCCGTATCCTACTTCCTGGCAAACTTTTTCTTTGTATAAAAATTGCTTTAGGTCGCTCAAATCTTAGGTGTCCTCCCCTTCACATCGTGTTTTTTTTTTCTGGGGTTGGGGGTATCACAACATGGCATTAGTTTAAGCCTTTATTTTGTAGAGAATGTTTGGTGATGCTAGAAGAAATCCCTGCCAGAATTGCCCTTTATTTAAGAGGTAAGATATCATAAGAGTTGTTGGCTGATAAACAATAAGCATACAAACGTAGACATAGTTGCAAAAAATATGGAGACCAATTAATTAAGAAACGTAGAAACAGGTAAGTCTTGTTCCTTGTACGATTGCTTATTGAACTTGCATTGCATTTTGAGATTTACTCTTACAATGTGTTATGACTAGACTCAATGGGATAATCATATCTTAAATACTCAAAATACTCATGTCTTAAAGTATGACGTGGAAACTGTTGGAAAAATTAATGATATCTCAAAAGAGAATGTCCAATATTTTGATTTGGCCGTTAGTTTGCCGTTAACTAGTCGTTGGAATAACACCTATATAAACATAGTCTTTGGAGAACTAAAGACACACTTTTTAACATAATTTTCTAATACAACTTTCTGAATCATCTTTTCCAATTGTATGCTAAGTTTCTTTCTTGAGTTTTCTACTAGTTATGTTCCCAGTTTAATAACTGGAAGAGTTTGTTGAATCCCGAGGGATACACCTAATTTTATGTATCACTGTGTGGACAAAATATCCTTAAGAATATGTTCTTGACACGCCTCAAGCTAATTCTTATTCTCCGTAACCAATTTTTCCAAACACAAACTTGACAGTCAAACATACGTTGAAATAATATTACAATCAAAGGGGGAAGAGGAAGGAATATGCGGTTTTTGGGATAAGTAAGAACGTAGCCATGTTGTTTAACGTTAGATGATAAGTATAACATATCATTGCCAGCATAGGTACAGTTGAGAGTTGAAAAAAATACATACATCCAAAATAACGTAGAAACATAGCTTTTAGGATTAGCACGTTGACATTATCACAACTTCACATTTATGGGTACGTCAAACTTATAACGTGATTGCCCTTACTCATATTTTTTTATATTGATAGTTTTTTAGCCAAGTTTACGTATATATTGACCAATGTATTGTGTTCTATTTTTATTTTTTTGCCTTCCACATTTAGAAATACTAGGTGACTTTGTTTGTCAAAATGTATAGATAAAATATTTAGTAAAAACAATGTGGTGTTGCTATTTTAATTCCCATGACGGAGGGCGGGCTGATGAGGACGAATCAAGTAGAATTGATAGGCTTTTAGGCTAGCAAGCGTCTGAAGAAGGGGTGCACATATTACTTTAGGCGAATCCTTCATGGAAATGGTAGAGGAAAGTGAAGAGCTTTATAAGGCATGATACAAGTTCACATGGTACTGGTACACGTGCTTTTGGAGCTCGAAGTTGCGTAACCCAAAAGACAAATCCATGAGGGCTTAGGTCCAAAGCGGACAATACGTGCCATGAATTTGGTTGTGGCAAATATGATATCAAAACCGAATCTCTCCCACTATGATGGTGGAGCAAAGAAAGTGAAGAGCTTTCTGATACAAATTTACATCGTACATGTCTTTTTGGGGCTCGAGGTAACATAACCCGGAAAACAAATTCGTGAGAAAATTTCGAAGCGAACAATAGGTGTTATGAACTTGAATCATGACAGCTACTAAGATTCGAACAATCTAGTTCAAACGCACAAAATAATCTCTTGTCAAGTTAGTGCGCAATGATAAATTCCGAAACCAACTTTAGAAAATACGTTACGGAAGTCATTTTGAACAAGTTATACTCTTTCTATCTCAAAAACTTATTATAATTAAAAAACCAACATTTGAGGGCCACACCTATTATTTGAACACTCGAATTAAAATCTCTTATTTTCCCTTATAGTGAAGGAAAAAGGAATAATATTTTTTTTGGTACGAAGAAGAGAATGTTTGACAAAAATGTTGCGTATAAAATTGCTATAGCAATGAGGACCGCCACATTAGCATCAAATTCCGCAGAAATTCACACCATGAAACAGAGAAGCTAACGCACTTACATTTGACGGACACGTGTTAAATAATGGCGGCTTAACGATTCTTATATTTAAAAAGAAATGGCATATCTCACGACCACCGTAAGCTTCTCTTCTAAGGGTCAACCATCAAGCTATAAAACAATCAATTCATTATGCTTCACGTCTAAATTAAATAATAGTATTGTACTATAAGTTAATCATCATAATAATGATATTTATGTTGACAGTTATTTTACCGTAATTAAAATAATTTTATCTAGTTGTTTTATATTTTCGGCTTAAGTATATGAACAAAATAACGATTAGCATTATAATTATCGTACGCGTAATCAATATTTTAAAACGGCGAGGGCGTGAGCCGAGGCATATTACGTAATACTGGGCGAGACGTAAATCCCAAAACATAAGGCGTAAAACTCACAGATCTTTACATTTTTTAATTTATAAATTAATAGAATAAATAATAACTCAAAAAATATGAAAGTATGTTACAAGGTTATGAAAATTAAGAAAAGAACAAAGAAGCTCGTAGAAAAAAATAAGATATCTAACGTGTTTTTACAAGTATAAATAATGAAATAGTTAAATTTAAATACTTAACAAAAGATATAAATTTTCTCTCTCTTCGCTCATGCTCTCGGCACATGATAGTAAACGTGCGCTGACTATGTTTTCATGGCGAACTGCAAAGGAAGGGGGCGAGGACGGGGTCGTGGTAGACCCAGGAAGAATCCCATAGCTATCTACGGTAGCTCTGTGGGTGCACGAATTCAAGCTGATGACAAAGAGAAGAAGCAATTAGATACACCACTGGTAGTGCAGGAAATGGGGACAATGAGTTGTGAAGCAGGACCATCATCGACGAGTGCTAGAGTTAAGAAGAAGCTAGATCTGAGCACTCCTCCAACAGCGACTGAAGCTAACAACATTGAGGATCCGCCGATTCAACAGCAAGGAACCACTAGTCCCAACCAATGGAACAATAAATCTGGTGCATGAAGCTAATAGTACTGTGAGTATGGAGAACAAACAACCTGATGAGGCAGCTGATATGAAGACCAAGCCACGGACAAATCTGTTTCAGAGGAATCGAGCAGCTGAAAATGGTATGTCATTAGCCTACATACCCCCACAACTCATTGATGGCCAAATTGTAGTCCAATTAGATAAATCTGAGGTAGATCTAGAAACAGAGAAGTGGAAGAGTGTTGTGATAACTTATATAATTGGGGAAACGCCGGGTTATAATGCTATGGAGCGATTTATTGGAATAAATTGGGCAAATGTGGTTGAGCTTGAACTGTACTTGCATGAGGAGGGCTACTACATCATCAAATTTCAAAATGTAGATGATATGAAAGAAGTTTACTATTCTGGGCCATACACGTTTAATAACAGACCTATCGTCCTAAAGCCTTGGACACCAGATTTTGATTTCAATGAGAAGTTTCCCACTGAAATTCCTCTATGGGTTCAATTTCCTAACTTGCCTATGAATTGTTGGGGTCATGATTCTTTAAGTCGAGTGGCTAGTGCAATAGGTACTCCTATCTATTCATATGAGTGTACTTCAAAGAAAACTAGAGTATCTTTTGCAAGGATGTCGATAGAAGTGAATATCACTAAGGAATTGCCTATTGAGGTAACAGTTATAGAACCTAATGGTAGAACATTTGCACAACCAATCAGGTATGATTGGAAACCTGAGTTTTGTCAGAAATGTTTAGTGGTTGGGCACAAATGCGGTATAGAACAACAACAAAATAAGCAGCAAGAGAAGCAACAAGGCATAAGAAGAGAGCCTAAGAAGGTCACTATGGAGTGGAGATGCAAAGGACCATTGAATGGAGGAGATAACCAAGCTAATCAACCAGAGGATAAAAATCAACAACATATGCAAGATATTCCTCAGCAACAAGGCCAGAAAGGATCTCAGGACAAAGAAAATGTGCAACCAAGGGAGGCTCATGAATGTGTACAGAGGGGTATTGATCAAACACCTCTACAACAACATAGACATCTTGTGGAGTCAACAGTAGATAAAGGAAAAGCTACAGAAAATAGGATTGAGCTAGACCTGATAAACTTCCTAGCACTGTCAGCTATAACAATGAAAAATGCCTTTAAGCCACTAGAAATGAGAAATTGGAGTACTAGTACCTTACTACCTGATAAAGGTAGGGGTCGAATGACTTGCTAATGAAGTGGATATTCTGGAACATTAGAGGTGTAAATAAGAGATATAAACAAAAAGAGTTAAAAAAAAATATTAGTAGTCCAACATAAAGTTAGCAGTTATAGTTGAAACAAGGGTCAAAGAACATAATGCTAGTAGGATCATGCTTAGAGTAATTCCAGGGTGGCACTTTGTTACAAATTATCAATATGCTTCAAATGGGAGAGTGTGGTTTACATGGGAACCTCAATGGTACACTGTTACTTTGCTAAGTTCTGAAGCTCAATTTATTCATTTTCTGGTGATAGGATGGGGGTGGTAGATTGTGAAGTTACATCTATATATGGATATAACACTGTAGAGCAAAGAAAACAATTGTGGGGTGGACTAAAAGATCTAGCAGTAAGAATTACCAAATCCTGGAAACTGTATAGGGATTTCAATGTTGTGTTGTATTCAAGTGACATATTTATGGGTAATCCATCACTTATGCAGAAGTCCAACATTTTTCTGAATGTGTGACCTCTTTATCCTTAAATAAGCTGTCATAGGCAGGGGAGTACTACACATGGTCAAACAAACATTATGATGCAGACAGGGTATGCAACAGAATTGATAGAGCACTTGGTAACTATGAGTGGATGATGCAGTGGGGTCATGTGACTACTGAGTATGTCCTGCCATTTATTTCTAATCATAAACCCATGATACTCACTCTTCATTCAACCTCAAAGCCTGGTAAAATACCCTTCAGATTCTTCAACATATGGGCTGTACATGAGAGTTCTGTTGATATTGTGGAAAGAATTCGGAGACAGTCTTATGCTACTTGCAAGATGAAAAACATTTGGTTGAAGTTGAAGGCTCTAAGGCCAATGTTCATAACTCTAAATAATGAACAATTTCGAACCATTAGCTTGAAGATTGAGAAGGCTAGAGTGAACTTAGAAGATGTACAAGGAAAGATCACTGCAGCATGTAATGATTCACTGCTTGAAGAAAAAATGAGTATACTGCAGAGTTTAGAAAAGTGATCTCTTATAGAATAAAGTGTATTGAAGCAGAAGGCAAGAGCAAAGTGGATCATACTGGGTAATTCAAACACTAAGTATTTTGCAGCAATCATGAAAGAAAGAAGCAGAAGAAACAGTTAAATGAGATTATGGAACTCACAGGCAATAAGCTTATCCATCATGACAACATAAAGCAAGAAGTTATGGAATTCTACAAATCACTAATGGGATCAGCAACTCATTCTCTCCCTGCTATAAATAGATTGATTATGATAAATGGACTGGTCTTATCACAACAACAAAAGATTTCTCTTTGTCCTGAGGTTACTGACAAAGAGATCTATGTTGGCTTGTATGCTATTGATAGTGATAGAGCACCAGGAATAGATGGACACAATGCCTATTTCTTTAAGCAGGCATGGGTGATCATTAAGGATGAAGTTATTCAAGCTGTCAAAGAGTTCTTTAATACTGGGAAACTATATAAAGTTGTAAACTGTACTACCCTCACACTGGTGCCTAAAAAACCAGTCCTAGCACAATAAAATATTGCCTGCTGCACTATACCATATAAACTTATATCTAAAGTGCTAGCAGCCAGAATACAACAAGTTATTACCTCTATTATCTGTGAGGCACAAGATGACTTCATTACTGGTAGGAGAATTGCTGATAATATCATATTAGCACATGAAATTGTGAAAGCTTATACAAGGAGGAACATTTCTGACAGATGCATGATTAAGATTGCTATTCAAAAAAGCTTATGATTCAGTTGAGTGGAGTTTTCTGGAACAAGTATTGATTGAGCTGGGTTTCCCTATGAGGTTTGTGGTATGGATAATGGAATGTGTTACCACAGTTAACTACACTATCATGCTTAATGGGGAACCTACCCCACCTTTTGATGCTGCTAAAGGTCTGAGACAAGGAGACCCTATCTCCCCTTTCCTGTTTGCAATAGTAATGGAGTATCACAGTAGAAGCCTTAATAACCTAAAAGAGGTAAAAGATTTCAGATTCCATCCAAGATGTGCAAAGCTGGGAATTAGACACCTCAGTTATGCAAATGATCTTCTACTGTTTGCTAGAGGTGACCTTTCTTCTATCTCTCATATTCATGGATGTTTTAGTCATTTCTCCCAAGTCTCTGTATTGCAAGCCAATTTGAGGAAAAGCTCAATGTATTTTTTTTGGTGGGGGGGGGGGGGGGGGAGGGGGAGGGAGTCCCTCAGAATGTCAGAGTAGAGATTATACAGAAGTTGGGCTTCACAATTGGAGAACGACCTTTCAAATATCTTGGTATCCCTATTGCTACCAAGAAGCTCTCACTAATGCAATGGTATCTTTTGGTGGAGGAGATAGTTGCAAAGATCTCTTCATGGACATCAAATAAACTGTCATATGATGGAAGAGTTCAACTGGTTCAAACTGTTTTGTTTGGCATTCAGTCTTACTGGTCACAGGTGTTCAATTTGCCTACAAAAGTATTGAAAATGATTGAATCTTACTGCATGAGCTAAATTTGGTATGGAGTAATGTTATCACAAAAAAGGCTTTGGTAGCATGGGACAGAATGTGTACACCTAAATCAAGTGGGCCTAAGCTAGATTAATTTGCAACTGTGGAACAAGGCTGCACTAGCAAAAATTAGCTGGGATGTAGCACAAAAACATGATCGTTTATAGATCATATGGATTCATGCTTTCTATATAAAGGACAAATAACTAGAAGAGATGGCAATCCCTCAACAAGCAAGCTGGATAGTTAGACAGATCCTAAGCGCTAGAACAACTCTTCAACAAATGCAATATAAGCAACATCTTAAAAAGAGTTTGATCAGCCAGTTTTACCTTCAATTACTAGGAGATAGACCAAGAGTTTCTTGGAAGTGTCTGATGTTCCAAAACAAGGCTAGACCAAAAGCTATATTTACAATGTGGCTACAATTGCATGGGAGATTACTAACAATATATAGACTGGAACAATGGGGTGTAACTGTGGATTCAAAGGGCTCTTTATGTCAAAACTATGATGAGACTAGGGAATATTTGTTTGTGAATTGTCAATTTACAAAAGCAGTATGGCGGAAAATTCTCTATTGGATGCAAAGACAAGATGTAGCAAGAGACAACTCGGATCAACATGTGCGGTGGGTGATACAATGGGCTAAAGGCAGGACTCATAGAGCTCAACTATACAGGATGGTGTATGTTGATATATCTCATGTCATTTGGATCGAAAGGAACCTGAGGTTATTTGAAAAGAGAAATAGGGGAGTTGATAGTATTGCGTGAGAAGTAGCCTACATCTGTAATGTGAGAGCCACCACTGGGATTAGTAGTTTGGTGCAACATTTTATGTTTTCATAGAAATAGTTATGTAGGTTTTGGTTTGTTAAGATTATAGTTGCTGAGTTATAAGCAGGCTATGGAATTGTAATGATTTACTAGTGATTAATAAAATTGTTAGTTACCAAAAGAAGAAATAGTTAAATTTATTATGAGATACAAATTAATTATGACGTCTTAATTTTTAAATAATAAAAAGATTAAAATTCCTAATATCAAATTGCATATTTTACCTCCCTAAAAGTGAATAATCAATAACTTTAAGAAGATTTATATAAAAATACTAATCCTTCATGAATAAATACAAAACTATTTTCAAATAGCATAATAATAAAAGTCTAATAATTTTGAGTGACATAGAACTAAGACATGAATATCAACATCAAGTGAAAATATAATATTTGGTTACTTATTTTCAGAAGAACTGATCAAATTTTATTCACCATCAAGAAGTTCCTGATTAGTAAATATTCAATTTTATGCCTCGTATTTGAGTTAGTCTTAATTTTTTTATAGCTGAATAGAACTTTTATTATTATTGTGAAGGAATTTATTGTAGTTGGTAGTTGTTTACCTCGAAATACGAGTAATAATTAAACTTATAATGTGGTTATAAGGATACGTGAACTAATTCAATGTCAATTGATAAATAGCTGAATAAATAAAGAAATTAAACGACCTAAATGGATCAAACCTGTGTAATTGCAAGTTATCGACCCCAATCTGGATTAGCCTCGAGATCAAGTGCCAAGAACAGTAGGGGCAGCAATAAAAATATGAACAATAAGAACTTGTTTAGAGTTAAGAGCGAATAAAAGAGCAGAATGCTTTGTATTTCTCAGTAATGGTGTAAGTGATAAGAGCGTATGATGATAATAATGATAATGTGATTAAAAATGAATAGGGTTCCTATTTATATAGTAGAAGAATCCTATATAAGGTATGTGATTATAGGCTATAATTGCGTATTTTATTCACTTTTTACACTCTAATTTACTGGACTTTAATTGAGTTTGAGCTTTAATCGCTAGTGTTTTTCACTAATTGTGTGTTTTATGCCTTGTAGGAGTGATTCCGAGCTATAAAGATGTTATGGAATGAATTAAAGTGATTTGGAGCTTTGAAGTTTGAGTAAAAGCCCAAGGAATTAAGCCGGTATCGTGTTCAGGGGTCAAATTTGATAGTTAAGAACAAACGAAGACTCGAGTAGGCATATTGCGCGCTGTCTAGTAAAGTAGATATAACTCTTTCCTCTGAACTCCATTTGGGATATACAATATATGATTGGAAATATAACTCAAAGGTCTACAACTTTAATGTTTTATGTTTTCCAAAATTCCAAACGGAAATGGGTGAAAAGTGTGCGGCAAGTGCGCGGCCGCTCAAATGGGGCACAATACTGGCCGATGTGCACGGCCTGAGCGCGGTTGGAGCGCGCCCGCGCACGTCTTGCTCGGAAAAAGTGTCCTTTTGCGCATTGGAGAATTTATAATTGTTTGGTAACAGCCCTACTTGGTATATATACATGGAAAAATGATATTTTGTGGGATTTGGACATATGTTTGACACAGATTCGACCTAAGGAGGCAGAGACACAATAGAAGCAAGGCGGAGAATTATTCTACGAGTTTTTCCTTCCTCTTCCTATTTTCATTGTTGGTTATGACTTTTAGTGTTGTATTTTTACATACTATTATGAATAGCTAATTTGTTATCTAGGATTTTGATGGAACCTTTTGTAGGATAAATTCTTGTTTTGTTTTTATATAATTGAGCCTTTGGATTTCTCTACTTGTTCAACTACGTTTATATTGTGGTTGGTCGAAGAGATATCAATCGACTGTACCTATTTAGTATGTATTACTCGGGAGAGAGTGCATATTTAGGTAGTTGTTGAACACCACCACTCCCGACGTATGTGAGGAATCAATAACCAAGGGTTTAAAGGTGGGATTAGGGATAACGAAACCTTGGGTGCGATCTAAGTGAGTCGTAACTAATGCCAGCTAGCGTAATTCGGAAGAATATATCTAGTAAATTGTGGTAGTTACTCGGGAGAGAATTACAACACGCAGAGCGCTCATGATCGGTAGAGAATACTTAGGCGAAATTATAGAAGACGTAGCGGGAAGGATTCCAACAATTGGTAAATCATAACTCTAGACCTTCTTAATATTTTCTCCAAACTGTAGTATCTTTAGTGTTAATTTATTATTTTAATTTGTTAGTTAGTTAGTTAAACACTAGAATATTAATATCTATAAGTTAGGAATTGTTCAAGCTTGTATTCTTGGTGATAGTGAACAACTGTAGCTAAGACTTAGTTCTCTGTGGGATTCGACTCCGGACTTGTAAACCGGATTATATTTGCAACGACCGCTTAGTCCTTTTTATAAGGCATAGTTTGGCGTGATCAAATTTTGGCGCCGTTGCCGGGGAACTAACGGTGTAGCTGTAGGTGTACATATTTCTAGGTTGCAAGTTTGAACTTTTATTTTTGTTTTCTTGTATTTGATATTATTTATTTTTAATTTTTAATTTTTGATCTGAGAAACATGTCATCTTGGAATTATGAGAGTTTTGATGTTGGTAATTCTACTTTTGATCCTCCTTATGCATATTGTGGAGGAAACCACCCAGGGTGAAATTATCAAAATATTTCCGAGAGCGAGTTATGTGCACCAACTCAATCTTGTGTGTGATATGTGTGGTGGTCAAGATGGTCACTTTCATGGTTGTGCTTATATTTTTTATCTTCCCTTAACCCCTTACTTTGATGGTTCTTCTTTTTCTTGTGAAGTTAATAAGAACAAAGAACCCAGGTATGAGGACCTGGAAGAGATCGAGGATATGCTAAAGTGACTTATGGAACAATATGATGAGATACAACTGCGGGTACAAGGCAAGAGGCAACTATTCACAACTTGAAGGCTCAAGCGAATAAAGTAATTGAACCTTGTAAAGCGCAATAAGTTGACATTGTGGATAGTAGCCAATGTGAGTATGAATTGGCTGCAGAAATTGCCATTTTACTGGAGGATTTAAAAAAATACGAGGATGAGCTAGAGGAGAAGGCCAGAGTAGAACACCAACAATCAATCGAACTAGATTTTAAGGATGCCGATGTCGTAGAAGAGATACTAGAGTCAACCAAGGATATTGAGGATACATATTTAGTTGGCTCTAGTGTCATTACTGTTGAGGATGTTGACAATCCCAATGTTTATGTAGTTGAGCGCATTAGTCCACACTCCAAGCATTTTTCCACATTGTGTATGGATGACGATATGGAAATAGAATCGTCCGAGACACTTGATGAGTCAAGGAGTAAGGAACAAGATGCCTCTTCGTGCAAGAAAGTCGAGAATACACATCTCATCCAAAGGCCAAGAAGTGCAGAATACTAAATTGTTTTATTGGGCCAGTCAGATTCGTTCTACCACCCCAGGAGCATGATCACAGAGCAGAATCAAAACTTGGGGTTCAATTCATAAGCTCGCGGTGGAGGAAAAAAGTGATTCGCGTCGTGCCGCGACGTTAAATCAAGCGCTTGTTGGGAGGCAACCCAACTTTACTGCTTTCTTTTGTTTTTTATTATTTTTGTATTATATTATTTTTGTAGTGTCGATTTTTGATTTTTTAGGAGCATGGAATGAAAATCCATTGGAAGGATGCAAAAATAAACCATTAGTTGGAACTGAGTGTGAGGTACCCGCACGAAGGACCAGGCCTGGGAGAAGTCTGAGTACCCCATGAGATGCTAGTGCTTCGGTCTTTGGCCTACCAGGGAGTTTCTTTTACCTTCTTGTATGTATGGGTGTGCATTGGGGACAATGCACAATTTTAAGTGTGGGGTGAATACATTGTCTGGGTGACTTTCTATGCTATTTTAGTTGTGTTAGTTTAATAAAATATTTTTTTTTTACAAAAATAGAAAAGATTGAATTTTTCCCGACGATGGATCTATGAGATAATTTTCTTGAGGGATTTAAGTCTAAAGAAAAAAAAACAAAAATATTTTCTTTTGTTAGGTAGTGTAGCAATTCCTCCTTGTTTTTTCTTTGTGCCGCAGTTCTTTTCCAAGGGTTTGTTTGAACTGGGTGTAGCTAGTTTTTTTAGGAATAGGAGCCATTGTGTTGTGTTTTGACTTGAAGCAATATCTCTTGACTTTGTTATGCCTTTGAGAATAGTGAGTTGTAACGACCCGGTCTGTCGTTACGTGAAACATGCATTTGTAATTGTTGTTAGTGGCTTATT
>MDKH01090744.1:0-16684 GCA_005239495.1 Nicotiana undulata | reverse complement strand
GGAAAAATACTACACACTTAGATATACAATACAAAGCAGGGAAATGAAGAAATAAACACAAATTGGTAAAGAAAATTTCACCACATTGTCGAAATCTACAAATCCAAAGTGTGTGTGCAAACCCACAAATCAATACTTGTTCTTCTCTACTCAAAATATATTTACAAGGCTGAAGATATGTCCAAAGATCTATATAAAAAATATAATGTAAAGATCTAATGTAAAATATGTCTTAAGAGAATGCCAAGATGTGCCTTTTATAGTGGGCAAAAATTCGGGTGAGAAGCGGACAAAAACACCCATGTCGGGCTGATATGCGATCGCATTCCTGTCGCGTAACAGGGATGCGATTCGCATCTTCACTTTCTTCGTCGCATATCAAAACCCTAGGTCCCATAGGTTCATCGCATTTGAGAGATGCGGTCCACATTAGTGATGTGCGATCGCATTCGTGCGTCGCATTTACAATGTAGCTTCATGCATCAGATGGTGATGCGATTCAAATGCGAACCACATTTGAGATATGCGGTCGCACATTTGACCACATTTCACTCCTTAAGTTTGACTCGACTTTCTATTGCGGTATGCGATCTCTAGGATCGAAATGCGATTCTCATGTTGCATATGCGATCACATTCGGCCATTTTCCTCCTCTTTTCTCTTCTTTAACTCTCTTTTGCTCAATTTCATTCCAATTTGACCTCAACCACTTCATGGCATCATTTTCCTGCAAATAGAGAAATTATACACTGATAGTAACCTCAAATATCCATTGAGCAATAAAAAATCTACTGAAAAGAGGCCAAAATGAGTGGTAAAATCGCCACTTATCACCCATAACATCAAAATACCCAAAATGCATAAATTCAAGCCTAAGGACTTAGGAATTTTTCAAGAATTCACCTCCGACGCCGAACCACGTCTAAACTCGTCCGAATGACCTCAAATTTTGCACACAGGTCATAAATGACATTCCGGACCTGCTGTCGCTTTCGGAATTCCATTCCGTGTCCGATATCAAAATCTCACCTATCGGCCAAAATCGCCGAAATTCTTTTTTTCGCCAATTCAAGCCTAAACCTACGTCTGGCCTCAAAAACACATTCTGAACACGTTCCCAACCCCGAAATCACTCAACGGAGCTAACGGAGACGACGGATTTCCATTCCGAATCCGTCTTCACACCGCTCCCGCTCCGGCCTAATTTCTAAGGTTAAATCTCACCTTAAAGGACTATATGTCCAAAACACTCCAATTTTCATCACTCAACGCTCCGACTCGTTCCATTAATCTAATAAGACATGGGAGGAATAGTTATCCGGGGATCGGGGCGCTAACTCTCCAAAACGACCGGCCAGGTCGTTACAGCTGTATACCTAGACAACGTAAGTCACACAATTAATACTTAACCATCTATGGTTCTCACGGTTGTCGTTCAGCCATGAACACCGCCTGGTTTCATAAGTTCTTAGAGAATGGGCCTTTACTTTCATTCCCCTTGAAGCGGCTTACACTTCATACTCACATAGGTGATTCCTAAACGTGTAATCCTAAAGACACATTATCTGGTCATATCCTGCCGGACTTAGCAAATCATTAAAAAGCTTTAAGCTTTATTGACTCATCAAAAAAGCCTTAATGTTTTACCTTTATTTTGAACATTGTCTTCATCACGAGAATGGGTTGAGTTATTTGACAATGTTGAACCGTAATTCATAACTTTATTTGATCTCTTTGAACCTAGCTCTTGGGATCTCCTGTCTGCTAGGTAGAGTTACCGCCATGATGACTTGTCCTAGGCCTTAACCCCATTCCCTTTGATGATCTTTCAACTGCCTCTCTAGATAGGCCTTTTATAAGTGGATCTGACACGTTATCTCTTGACTTTACATATTCAATTGTAATAACACCACTAGGGAGTATTTGTCTAATGGTATTATGTATCCGTCTTATATGACGAGATTTTCCATTATACATTACACTTCCCGCCCTGCCTATTGCCGTTTGACTATCACATTTTGGTTTGGGCCAAAATGAAATATCTTCCAAGAAATTCCGGAGCCATTCAGCTTCTTCACCGGCCTTATCTAAAGCTACGAATTCATATTCCATTGTAGAACGGGCGATGCATGTTTGTTTGGACGATTTCCAAGACACTGATACACCCCCCAATTATGAAAACATATCCACTCATGGATTTTAACTTCTGATGATCCGGTGATCCAATTTGCATCACTATATCCCTCGATCACTGAGGGATATTTGTTATAATACAACTCATAATTTTGGGTATGTTTCAGATACCCCAAAACTCGTTTCATTTCCATCCAATGCATATGATTGGGATTACTTGTAAACCAACTCAGTTTGCTAATAGCACATGCTATATCCGGTCGCATACAATTCATGATATACATCAAACTTCCCAATACTCTTGCATAGTCCAGTTGTGAGTCACTTTCACCTTCATTCTTTTGAAGTGCATAACTCACGTCAATTGGAGTCTTGGCAATTTTGAAATCCAAATACTTGAACTTGTCAAGTACCTTTTCTATGTAGTGAGATTGTGATAATGCTAGACCTTGTGGAGTCTTGTGAATTCTGATTCCTAAAATCACATCAGCAACTCCTAAGTCTTTCATGTCGAATTTCCTAGCCAAAATGCGCTTTGTAACATTTATATCTGCCATACTTTTGCTCATTATCAACATGTCATCAACATATAAACAAACAATGACTTCATGACCTGGAGTATTTTAAATGTAAACACATTTGTCGCACTCGTTGATTTTAAACCCACTTGCCAATATTGTTTGGTCAAATTTGGCATGCCATTGTTTGGGTGATTTTTTAAGTCCATAAAGCGACTTATAAGTTTGCACACTTTCTTTTCTTTACCAGGAACCACAAAACCCTCAGGTTGTTCCATGTAAATCTCTTCCTCTAATTCTCCATTTAAGAATGTTGTTTTAACATCCATTTGATGGATTTCAAGACCATACACGGCCGCTCATGCCACTAACATCCTAATAGATGTTATCCTCGTTACCGGCGAGTAAGTGTCAAAGTAATCAAGGTCTTCCTTTTGTCTATAACCTTTAACAACAAGTCTTGCCTTATATTTGTCAATAGTGCCATCAACTTTCATTTTACGTTTAAAGATCCATTTCAAACCTAAAGGCTTATTTCCAGGAGGAAGATCAACCAATTTCCATGTATGGGTATCCAAAATTGATTGAATCTCACTATTGACTGCCTCTTTCCAAAACGTTGAACCAGAAGACGACATAGCTCCTTTAAAAGTTTGAGGTTCATTTTCAAGCAAGAATGTCACAAAATTTGGTCCAAAGGAAGTAGATGTTCTTTGACGTTTGCTACGCCTTAGATCTTCTACACTTAGAGTATTTTCCTTTGGTTCTTCCCGAGGTCGTTTAGGTCTTTCACTTAACGATTCACATTCGGTTTTATACAGATAAATGCTTTCACAAAATTCAGTATTATCTGATTCCATTACTGTATTAACATGAATCTCAGGATTATCAGATTTATGGACCAAAAACCGACATGCTTTACTGTTTGCAGAATATCCAATGCAAACGCAATCTACTGTTTTTGGTCCGATTTTAATCCTTTTAGGTAAAGGAACTTGTACATTTGCTAGACACCCCACACTTTGAAAAGTTGGGTTTTCTTCCTTTTCATTTTTCATATGGAATAAATTGCATTTTGTTGTGGGGTACTCTGTTGAGTATTCGGTTAGCTGTTAGGATAGTCTTCCCCCAAAAACTCTGCGGTAATCTGGAACTTATTAATAAAGAATTCATCATTTCCTTTAATGTCCGATTTTTCCTTTCCGCAATTCCATTGGATTGAGGTGTGTAAGGTGCAGTAGTTTGATGGATAATTCCATATTCCGAATATATTTCTGCAAACGGAGATTCATATTCTCCACCTCTATCACTTATAATCATTTTGATCATTTTATTCAATTGATTCTCCACTTCATTCTTGTATTGCTTAAATGATTCAATTGCTTCATCCTTACTATTAAGCAAATAAACATAACAATATCAAGTGCAATCGTCAATAAAAGTAATAAAATACTTTTTCCCACCTCGAGATGGTGTCGACTTCATATCGCAAATGTTAGTATGAATTAAGTCTAAAGGATTTGAATTCCTTTCAACAGACTTATAAGGATGTTTTACAAACAACTTTATCAGAAACAAATTTACATTTGAATCCATTATTCACAAGTAAAGAAGTAGAAACTAAATTCTTCCTAATAGTAGGAACATGAAGAACGTTGTTGAGCGTTAACACCTTGCCGGAAGTCATCTTTAGGAATATCTTCCCATAACCTTCAATCTTGGATGTTGAATTACTGCGGGAAAATTAAAACAGGCCGGACCGGACCGGGTCGCGGGTCATAGGTTTCCCGGATTGGATTTTCGTTATATAATTTAATTAATAAACTAATTTGAAAGGAATTTTGTCCAAAAAATATTAATCAATCAATCTTTGGCCGAAGCCTAGCCAAGCGACGGCGCGAGGCTTGCCTTCTTCTCAACTCTTTAAGAGCTAGAAGAAGCTTCTCTATATATACACATAGATATTCTTTCCTTCTTCCAATGAGGGACAAAGTGCACTAATTCAAAATTTCACTTCCCTCCATTTCTTTTCCCGCCATTTTTCATTCATTCTCTTTAAGCTACACCAACCTTAAAATTAAGCTACACTAAACTTAAATACCAACATATACTTGTATGTATTCTTTGTCAAATGGAATTATTGAGTCAAATCTATGTGAATCACAAAATCAAACCCGCCAATATGAACCACGACACCAAATTTAAATGACTATATCTGCTGCATATTTGGTGCTTTATTTGATTAAAATTGATTTCTATAAAGTGACCGAAGAAAGTTTCACGCCAAACGGATACAAGGTAAACATGGACTTGATTATTGTCACAATCATAATAATAAAAGGAAAAAGAGAAAACAAAAACGTAAGTTCTGAATACTCAAATAGTAAACCAACATTTAAGACAAATGCTAGATGGTAAAAAACCTTCAAAACATAGGGTTGCAATGAACTTAATTAAAACTAGGACTCAGTATATGATTACTCTTCTTTTTTACCTTTCATGATCGAGGCTATTCAAAGCACCAGCATATAAAACTTTTGAAGCTTGAGTTGTTCCTCCGATGTCTATTTGGATCGTATTATCTTTTCCTTCTCCTTTGATGCTTTAACCTTTTAATTCAATTAAAAATACTATGTTAAGAGTGATGTAGAGATGAAACAATTATGAGATAAAAATGAAACAATTATGAGATAAAATGAAACAAGTATGAGATGAAATGTTATATTCTTTAATTTCGAGATTATGAGATATATAAGAATATTTAGTTCCGAACCTAATCAGCCATTTATCCAGTTAACAGTTATTATTGTACTAGTCTTTGGCCACGTGTGATGCACGTGTGTAAAGCATTTTCGTGCTTTAGTGAATTACTTGAGCGGGAGATTTAGTTTTGTAGTTTCTGATAAATGTTATTTTAATTATGTGACATTTTCACAAAAGATCTCCATAATATAAGAGATCGTTAGAGTCATTTTTTTATTTTCAAATAAGTTACTTAAAAAAAAGATAAAAACTCTGTCTATCTATCAGTACTTCCCCTTGTTTGGCTAAATGAAGCGAAAAAGATGAGTAATAAATTGCTGAAAATTTTGGCAACCACATTGCTTTTATTAGTGGCCTCAAACATATGTTTTCTTTTCTTATCAATTTTATGTTCTTTTTCTAGATTGTTCAAACTACTCATATTAATAAAGAATACTGTTCAAACACTTGTGCGTTCAAACTACTCATTTTAATAAAGAACACGCATAAGGAGAAAGAACTTGAATTGAGAAAAAACATACAAAGTCGTGAATAGCTAAAAAAAAAATGAAAACATATCCAATAATTCCTTCTTAACTATGGTTTAGTATGACATGCTAAATTCTTTGAAACAACGTTTGTTTGGAAGTCATCGGTTATTTAATTCTATAAGAAAACCACTTACATTTCTTTTAGAAAATTAAATAAATTAGCTAAACTATGTGTTATCGACTCCATATCTATGACTCGAGACCTCTGGTTAAGGATGAGAGAGTGCTTACCACTCTACTACAATCCTTGTTAATTATACTACTCCTATTTGTTATCGAACACATTACTAAATCTAGTTTGCAATTCCAAGTTTTGTCCAATACCAAATTATACCAGATTTCAAAAGATTTCGTCGAGTAAAATTAAAGAATTATGATAACAACACACATGAAAACATAGCCTATGAAGAGTTCATTCCCATATTGTGCACTTATCAAACACTGATTGTGCACTTAATTTATTAAAAATAGGAAACTTGAAAATATTTTACCTGGTTAGCAACAAGCACATATATTCAAACTTCTTTGAGCCCATAGCTTGTAGCATATTATCAACGCATCACACGTCTTTAATGATACACAACCTTGTGCTCCTTGTTGCATTACACTGGTGCCATTTGATGTCACTCAATCAAGAGGATGAAAACGCAACCGTCATAGTAGTAGCAATATATTCAGGAAAAGCTTTGTCCCCAATGGTATTTCGATTTGAATATTCTCTACTTAAGAATTTCATGAATATTCAGTTCATAATATAATATGTTGTACAAGTAACTACTTAATTAATTAGGAATACCAAAAATCTTACAAATTTCAAAAGAGGGCCAGATGCATTATATATTATTTAGTGCTTTTACATGTCAATGTTGAAGGGATTATATATGTCTTTTTAAAGAATCTTATTATGATAGAAAGGAGAAAATACTTTAGTAACTTGAATGTCATTTATTACAAATTGCTTATCATTTATAAAATAGGAGTAGATTTACGAGCATCAATAATGAATTGGAATAACATTTTTCTATTCTAATTGTTATATTTATAACTAGGTTTGACAAAATGATTAAAAAATAACAGTTAACCACTCATATTATCCACTAAAAAATGAGTTGGATGATAAACTTTTTTAAAAGAGATCAAATATGGATAAGAATCATATTATTCATTTAGAAAATGGATAACCAATGGGTCTAACTTTTACATTTATAAGGCCTCAAATTGGGGGTTCCTCAAGTTAGGGAGACTAAGAATTCTTCCAAACGTGATCATATGCAAGAAGTCATGGATAATATGGTTACCCATATTATCCACCGATTAATCTGTATTAAATATTGATCGGATCAGATAATTTATCCGTTTTTTTATAATTCGTTTTGACCCGGACCATATCCGACCCGTCCCCGTTTTCCACTCCTTTTTATAACATTATTCAATGTTGAATGTAGAATAATAAATAAAATATTTAAGCTTACATACACCAGTTCAAAGAAGTCCAAAGGCCTTATTAAAAGCTGACCATCTTAATGGTCCCCGTTCGAATTTAATTTTTTATCATCATTGTAATGTATATTTACCTCTTTGTACACAAATGTTGTTGGAATAATATTTGAAATTAGGGGCCAAATCGTCACTCAGTTTTTAGTGGGTAAATCTGTAAATTAATTATGACTTAAGGCGTTCACATGTATAATATAGTATGAATGAGCATAAACTTTCAAGAATATTGTTAGAAAATATTTTTGAGATATAAAAATAAAAGTTAAATTATATTAGAACATAAATATGTTTGAAATTCAAAAGTTAGAGAGATGTCATATTTGAACTCTCATTCTAAAATGTGTATTTGCTGAAGCGATCACACGTTCAAGAAGAGGAGAATTATGTTGTGTCAGTGAACCCTTGCCATGACGATCATATTTTGCATTGGAAAAGAAAAGAAGAAAATCACATAGCGAAAATCGAAATATATAAGATAGGCATGATACCAATTTATGATTTATATTACTGTTTATATGACTACTCATCTCCATTCTATATGTTGTTGTTAGAGAGTGACAAAGCATTGATTTTAGGAAAACATATATGCTTTATGTTGTGTGGACCTATAGGAAAAAGAAATACAAGAGTCAAAAAAACTAATCAAGAGTAGTGGAAGAGTTACGCAAAATACAATAATTATTACAATATTATTGTTGTGATATTTAATTTTATAATATTATTCCTTTGAAAAAAAGAGTATGGTGTAATAAAGAGAATCTGAAGATCCATTGGTTGTTTTAAGGTAATCCATAAATGAAAATGTAGGAGGAAAAGGCAAAACAAATTAAAAAAATAAAATAAAAACATGCATTCAAGTCTAAGACAAATAAAGATTTATATTTTATTGATATATCTTGCTTCAAATCGAATTTCTTGCTCATCCTATCAACTACTTTGTTAATTATCATATACATTATAAATAAAAATTATTTAAGTAGTAAAAGTCAGTATTGCATATATTATGCATCAGATACAAGGGAAAAAATGATGAATAAATACTTCAAATTAGGAGTAACGGTTCGCTATGAGCACATCACATTTTGAATTCAGTAAGGTGTAAATCTTATATAATTTTTGATAGAATAATTTAATACTTCTATAGATATTTATCATTTATTGAAATATAAATTTACCTTTGAGTACAAAATTATTATGGGATATGTAGTGGTTATAGGATGGGTAAATTAGTCTTTTAGCTTTTAAAAATCATTTTAGTAAACTAACTTCACCTAAAAGTGTTCATGTTTATAATATAGTATAATTAACTTAAAATAATTGTACGAACTCAAAAACTTAAATTTTGAGTGTGCTTTTATCACATATTGCATACAATTTTGCAATAATTTACAAGCAACGAACTTTCCGTAACATTTCGATTATCAATGGTCTCTTGACAGCTTTTCCCCATTCTTACCAGAGTTCATTAGATTATTCCAAGAATCATCAAAAAAAACTTTTCAACCTTTCGTTTTTCCTCCCGTGTTTCTGCGTATCCATCTGACAGCTCCTCACTTTTTCTCTTCTTTGATGTTTCAATCTTTAATTTTTATTTAATACTAAATATTATGCTACGCATGATATAAGAATCAACTAAAAGGATTATATAATCCATTTATAATGTGCAATAACATACATAATTTATGCATACCACCTTGTAAAAGTGAACAGTAAAATGGGCATGCTGTAGTGTTGATTCTTGGCAAGTTGTGACATATGGACACTTATGGTGCGAGTTGTTATTGTGTTGTAATATTGATGCGCATGCAGTAAAATAAGGATAGAGGTTAATGTGCATGCAACGGCATAAGATGAGATTCATATGTGTGTTACTAGTAAGAGAAATTACTTGAATCCACACGCGGCGTCATAAGGTGAGCTTAAGTGTGTGTAGCTATTTCGGGGAAAATATTTTCAAAACTATCTAAATGTAAGGCTCATGTTGTCTCGACCCGAAATTCCACCTTTCAGGCCGTGACTGCGTCTAACGTTGAACCCGCTAGACAAGCCAATGTACACAACACCTTGACATTTTTAAAACAACTTAACAGTAATAAAACAATTATCTTTCAAACCTTTACTGAAATAACCAGAACCACTTCAAAAGTTTTACAGCAGAAATGTAATAACACTCCGAAAAACGCATAATGAAATGATAAAGACAACAACATCGCAAAATCTCAAAACCGGGGTGTCACAACCTCACGGACTGTCTATAAGAATACTAAATACAAGTCTGAAAGGAAATACAATATTGTCTTTAGAACGGAATGAGAGATAAGACAATAGGATACTAATAGCAGGAGAGACTCTAGGGCCCACGAACGCCAGTGGTATACCTTGAAGCTTGATGTGGACTGAAGGTGACTCCCTCAGAGCGGTCCACGGGGTCCGAAAGCGGGGTCTGCACAACATAGAGAAGTGTAGTGTAGTATAAGTACAACCAACCCCATGTACTGAGTAAGTGCCGAGCCTAACCTCGGCTAAAGTAGTGACGAGGCTAGACTTAGCAAATAACGTTCACCTGCCCTATTCTACAACACAGAATACAGATAACAGAACAAGGAAGAATAACAGTCATATACGGGGAACGGGAGCAGATAAAGGGAAAACAATAAGATAGAGCAGTTAATTAACATCAAGTAAGAAAAGAAACAATTTACCGAAAACTGATAAGGTATGAATGAAATTGCTGAATGATAACAATGGCACGTCATCACCCTTCGTGCTTTTACTCTCTTCCTCACCAATGCAATGTATGTTGTAATCAATGTAATCATGGCACGACATTAACCTTCATCCTTTCAATAAATGTAAATATGGAACGGAATTAACCTTCGTGCTTTCAATGAATGTAAACATGGAACGACATCACCCTTCGTGCTTTACTCTCTTCCTCACTATGCATGTCATGATGTAATCAATGTAAACATGGCACGGCATCACCCTTCGTGTTTTACTCTCTTCCTCACTATGCATGACATGAGGTAATCAATGTAAAAATATGGCACGACATCCCACTTCGTGCTTTAAACTCTTCCTCACTAATGCAAGACAATGTGTATGGTAAGGAATGCAGCATAGTGGGAAAGATACAGTTCAAATCACCCGGCTAGGGGGAAATATCAGTCAATATCTCAATAAATGCCCGACAAGGGTCTCAGCTATAACCAAACAACTCAATATATATACTGTATGTTTGGATCCTCAATTGAACCAACAATTCATAATCTCTACAACCAGTACATCAACCACAATCAACTTCTCACGTAGGGCCAATTACATAGTATGATGAACATTGAAGAAATAACTGAATTTTATCAAAAATAGACTCACGAGCATGCTTGACTCACAATGTATAGGTACTCGTCACCTCACATATACATTGAACATGATAAACACATAACACATAACATACAATACCTAATCCCTCACCAAAGTTAGGCAAGACACTTACCTTGGTCCAAAGTATAGCAATCAACCCTCTAAGACCGCCTTTCCTTTATAATCCGACTCCGAACAACTATATCTAGGCATAATTGATTCAATAATATCAATAAAGACTCGATAACACAATCTCATAGCCTAGATATTCAATTTCTAGCATTCTTCCAAAAATACCAAAATTCGACCCCGGGCCCGCTTTGTCGAAACCCGAGGTTCAGACCAAAAATCGATCACCCATAACCCCACGAGTTAAAATATATAATTTGTTTTGAAATTCGACCCCAAATTGGGGTTGAATTACCCAAAATCCCCAAAAACCTAACTCTACCCAAAACCCCTAATTTCTACTTGATTTTATGAATTTAGGCCTAGATTTCTAGTGATTATGGAAGGAAAATGGAAGAATTAGAAGCTAAGATCACTTACCCAAGTGGCTATGGAGGGAATCTAGCTTGGGAATCGCCTATGGGGTCTTGGAGAAGAAGAAGTTGGTGAATTATGAAAAATCCCGTGTAACTATTCTATTTTTCAGTTAAAGAATTAACTGGGCGATTTTGTTCATTGCGATCGCAAGAAAGGGGCTGCGATCGCGGAGAGTTTGTTCCTAACTCACTGCGATCGCAGAAGAGAAGTTGCGATCGCGGAATAGAGCTTAGCTAACCCTATGCGATCGCAGGAAGAGGTTTGCGATCGCGGAACACTGGGCATCACACTATGCGATCGCGGGTCGAAGGGATGCGATCGCGGAAGAGACCTGGACAGACATCTGCGATCGCAGAGAAGAAAACACCAGACATCAGCAGCTGAGGAAAAACCAGAATTTTCAAGCCTATTTCACCTCGTTAGCTACCCGAAACTCACCCAAGCCCTCGGGTCTCAAAACCAAAAAGCACACACGACTCCCAAAACATCCTACGGACTTATTCAAGCATTTAAATCACCAAAATATCATCAAAATCATCGAATAAAACCTCAAAACTCTTAGAATTTTCTTAAAACTTCATAAAGCTTAACTTTTGCAATTTTAATCTGAATCACGTCGTTTCAAGTGTTTTACACCAAATTTCACAGATAAGACAAATAACATATAATAAACCTGTTTCGGGCTCCGGAACCATAATACGGGCCCGGTAACACGATTTTCACTTAATTATTCATTTTCAAAATCCTTTATTATTTTCAGAAAATAGTTTTTTTTAAATTTATTTCTCGGGCTTGGAACCTTGGAATTCGATTCCGGGACCGTCAAATCACGGGTCCGGGTCCGGGTCTGTTTACAAAAAATGTTGACCAAAGTCAACTTTATTCAATTATTTATTATAAAAATTCCATTTTTAATCAGATTTTCACATAGAAGCTTCCCGGCTACACGCCCGGGCTGTGCACGCATATCGAGGTGAGATTAACGGAGGCTTTCGGAGCCTCGAAACACAGATTTAACTTAATTAACTCAGGATGACCTTTTGGGTTATCACACACGTGGTAGTATAAAGAAGGATTGTGATTGAAATTGAGAAATATGAATAAGAGATGGTACCTCGATTGTGATTCTTGTTGTATACGAGGCGCTACCTCGGTTGTGATTCTTGTTGATGCATCTCAGGTTGGAAAGAGTTATTGGTGGAATAGTTCTTGTTGCTTTTATCCTTCCCTGTCTTATCAGTTTTGTCCGTATTTGACTATTGTGGTTCTCTTTATTTGCTTCCTTCTTATTATCCCTATGCTTATAATTAATTATGCCATTAGTGTACATTATTAACCTGCTTCGTTATCATTTACTTCTTCGCTTTTTATTACTTCTCGTCATTAAATTTTCGTGTTGTTTTTTGTGTCTTAGTAGGTGTCTTGACCTGGTCTCGCCACTACTCTATCGAAGTTAGGCCCGATACTTACTGAGGTACCGTTGTGATGTACTCATACTATGCTTATGCACATCGTTTTGTGCAGATCCATGTACGTCTGCCCATGCTGGACGTTAGTAATTGATTGTAGCTGTTTTCCATAAATTTCAAGGTATACCTACTCGGCGTCCGCACGTCTCAGAGTCACCTTCAATATCATTTCTTTTTGTTGTTTTTCTTATTCAGACAATATTGTAGTAGACATTCTAAATCATTATGTAGAGCTTATGAATTAGTTGCACTGGTTTTAGAAAGAGTGTTGTTGAGACCTTTTTGAGAGTTTATAAGGGTAATCCACCCCGCCAGAGGCGCTTCTAGCTATTAGGATATGGCTAGATACGTACGTGCACTTTGTGCGTCAGATGTGCATCATATGTGCATCCAGTATCAATTATTAAAAAAATTAAAATCACATATGTAATGTTAAAAGTTGTGTATGGGATATAAACAAAATTTTAAAAAAAAATTGCGAGTTCAAAATGATAAAAGGTGATAATCCTTTTTTAGCGACTATGTGCTACAAATTCCAAGTCCTAAAAATATACGTACACTATAATACTTGCATTATTAGAAAAACTCATCTCCTTCCGATATTTACATATATATATATATATATATAAATTCATTATTTTAACAGAAGTTTCTTCAATTTGTAACTTACTTTTTTCTTTATTTCTGTAGATAGTTTCTTGCCGCCTTTCCTTTATTCTTCCTGTCACCGCAAAAGGAGGGTTTGACCTCACTAGTCGCCTGTTTGGCCAAACTTTTCTTTGGGGCAGAAGTATTTTTCTTTTTGCATAAAGCTTGTTTGGTCAAAAATTAAGCTATTTGACCTAGTTTTTGGAAAGAAAAAAAGTGTTTTTTGAGAAGCAGAAAAAAGTAGCTTCTCTCCAAAAGCACTTTTCGAAGAAGCACTTTTGAGAAAAATACACTTAGAAGCAGTTTTTAAAAACTTAGTCAAACACTAATTACTGTTTAAAAGTGTTTTTCAAAGTAATTAGTCAAACACAAACTACTTCTCACCAAAAACACTTTTTAAAAAAGTACTTTTCAAAATAAGCTGATTTTAGAAGTTTAGCCAAATGAATTATAGATTCCACTTAATTAGTAAAATTAAGCCGGGAATTGGTTACTGTATTAGACGCTATGCTACTATTAAAGCTCGATGCATCGTCCCTAGAGTGGTAGGGTCTTTCCCTCCGCCTTTAGTACTTGCATTAAGTGACGTAAGTTTAGGGTTTAGGGTCAAACTTACGTCATGCCAAGTTTCTAACAGAAAGTTTTTAGGATTTGAGTTAGAATAATTTTTTAGTGCTAGTAGATTTTAATAATTTTTAAGTGATAAATATAAGTAAGTGTTATTTGGTGAAATTGAGAATTAGTTGGGTGAGTGCAAGTTATAACCCGAGAGAAAATTGGGTGACAGAAAACTTTTGACATTTTTGTATTTACTTGACAAATGGGACCCAATAGAGTTTTTTGCTATAAACAATTTACTCTATTAATTGACTAACAGAAATTACATAAAGGGTTGATGATGCAGCATTCATAATCCAATTTTAAAAAAATATATATATCCCAGTAACACTATGAAATTAGCTCATCAGCTTTCGTTTTTGTTCATATATTATCTTTGAGTCCTTACTTTCTTCTTTCTTTTTTCCGGAGATAGTTTCTTGCTACCTTTTTCTTTATTCGTCTTGTTACCTCAAAAGGATTATTTGATGCATTATGTTCCACCAAGCTGTTACAATGGAGTTGAAACCATGTTTCAGCCTATTACACGTCTTACTTCCTTGGGCTATACGCTACCGAGTTAGACGCTTTTGCTACTTTTAGAGCTTGGCACGTCGTCCCTAGCACTACTAGAAATCTGGCAAAATTCGTCAAAGAATACCGATCGAAGTCGGTCGAAAAAAAAAGTGACCGAAATCGGTCGGAAATTAAGTAAATTGGTAAAGTCAAATAAAATATTTCTGACAACGAAAATAGTGGTCCCATAGCAAAAAAAAAAAAAAAAATTCTGATCGATTTCGGACGAAAATTAGTCAATATTTGACCAAGACCTGATCATACTTGTATATAATCTACAAAAATAATTTTTTATTAAAAAATTTCAATCACTCTAGTCATTTCCCATACTTCAGTATTCGGCATCAAGTGACAAGTTTTTGGGGATGGGGAATGCCATATTTGCTTGACTGATTTTAAAGAAAATGAATATGTACAGATCTTACCTTGTAGTCACGTATATCATCAAGAATGTCTATTAGCCTAGATGGTTGAGTGACACGATTGTTGCTGGTATTACAACGATATTGTGTCTTAGTAGCTACTTATTTAATTTGTACTCTTCTTATTTCCTCGGGTGATACAATATTCTAACAGATTATTTGCAGAGGCGGCTCAATGGAATTGGTGGTGAAAGTAAAACCTTAATAAATTATTTTAAGTATATTTAATAAAATTAGCTTCTACGTGCATCGCATTTCCCGTGCATCGCACGTACATCTTATATTAGTAATCCTTTTTTTCTAAATCACATCTTAGAGTTATAAATCTTTGTCCCAAGAGTGGTTGAATCATTTTCTTGTCTATAGTACTCGGGCCTCAGGTGACGTAATTAACTTTTGGTCATCCTGAATGCTACATTTGCTTGATAGGTTTGGAGGAAAATGAGATTGTGCCCGAAAATCTTTCCTTGTAACCACGTATACCATCAAAGACATATGTTAGCGTGGGATGGGTAGATATTTCAATTGTCCAAATTGTCATCGGGATTACAACGACATTATGCCTTAATTAGGGGCTAGAATAAGTTCTTTTTCTATATATATATATATATATATATATATATATATATATATATATATATATATTTATTATAACTTTTGACAAAAGGATATATGAGTCATGTTATATAAGCGTAATATTATTTCAAGTGCAATATTTCATAATTGTTTCTACTGCTCAAATCATATAGTGTCATCACGTGGTTAAGGGACTGATATATATTCTTCATTATTAAATTTAATCAATTTTGAATACTATATTTAGTTTGGGTGTATTCTGCCAAGCAAAAGAAGGAAATGATGCATCAATCCTCTACCAAACAAAGTGTCGTCATTGATTTCACTTTGTACTGATCTTTTTTATTTTAATTTTTTTAAATATGTTGAAAATGTTATTATTAGAACTTTTGAAAATAAAATCTCAGTGAAAGCTTCTATTTGTCATATTACTAAATGAGATTTTGGAATTTGGCTTCACACATTTGGACAACTGAGTTTCTTGCAGTGCATAAGACATTTTTACCATCAACAACAACAAGTTTCAATTTTCTAGTCCTTCAGTCCTCCTACCACCTTTGCTAACCCGAGGGAGGCTATTACTTGTGTAAGCAAAAGTTGGAAGCTCACCTATTTGGCTAACCCGTATTTTACCAATATTTTACCCGTGAATACCCCTACTAGACTTAGCACCAGTTAAGCATTTACTTGAGGTCACTTGTTCGAAAATCGAAACTATGTACAAGCCTCTAATAGCACTTCTGTTTTTAAACTAAACAAGAAAACAAATGCTGTTTGTGTTTCTTACGAGGGAAAATAGCAGTTTAGATCCATGCTTTAATGCATTATTCTGGCTTTTATCACCGTATTCTTTGATTATACCCTTTTTACCTTAATTTAGAAAAAAGTACATTTTCGTCTCCACAACTAATAGAGTAATTGATAATACTGCAATTACCAAAATGACCATTGGATATACATACAATACTCTCATTTTAGATGTCATTTCTGTCATGGGCGGCTTTCCATCCATGCCCCATGACCCCTTGGACGCGCCCCGTGGCGTC
>ML241497.1:13638-127414 GCA_005239495.1 Nicotiana undulata | reverse complement strand
AGAATTAGGCTTGAATTGGCGAAGTTAGTATTTTGGTGAATTCCGGTTGATAGGTGAGATTTTTATACGAGGGTCGGAATGGGATTCCGAGAGTTGCTGTAGCTTTGTTAGGTCATTTTGGACTTGCCCGCAAAATTGCAGGTCATTCGGAGATGGTTTGGTTGGGGTTTTGATCAAATGCGTGACTCCAGATCCTAGATTGATTGTTGGAGCTTGTTTCTTCTGTTAGACCGTTTTTAACTGATTAAAAACTTCCGTATTTCTATGAGTTGAGCCAAAAATGAGTAAATTTCTCTAGTAAATGAATTGAGTATTGTTGTAACGGTTGGCTAGCCTGGTTCCACGACAGGCGCCATCACAACCCGGATGCGAGTCGTGACATGGGATCTGGTCCTTGATTCTGTTGTTGCTTTGTTCTTCACTAACTTGAAGTCGGCAGCACACTTGAGAGAGAATTGACGATTTAGCATTGTGCAAGTGTACCCGTTTCCTTTGCCTTATGTTGGTAATATATAAATGAGGTCGTTGGGATGATGTATGTAATTATCCGGTACAAGGCATGCTCCATGAAGTGACTGCTACACTGTTGCGTGTATAGAAAAGAGGTTTACAACGGTAGAGAGTTGACTTGTACTGTCATCAGAGGAACTGATGGACATCTGTTCCCTCTCCCGTTTCTTTGACTCAAGTTGTTGGGACTTGTGCCAGACTTGAGACTTTTTGTTCTTGAACACTTTGAGGATGTGTAACAGGTTCTCAATCTGGTTCTTGTTAAGAAGTCTGTTAGATCATCAAAATACACAACGACATGTAACTTAACAATTTCTCCCTTTTTGATGATGAAAAACTTATAATTGAAGACCCCCTAAGAACCAGATATTTCAGCAAAAAGACTTTATTCCCATGAGAACCTGAGGACCTGTTCCCCTTCTCAATTTACTTCCCCCTTTTTGGCATCATAAAAAGATTTTACAAAAGTAAACACAAAATAAATTTTTAGCAAAGTTAACTCAGGCCACATGTGTGCACACCACATGGTTAAAAATAGAGCGCCAGAGTATAACATGCATACTAAAAGATGAGATGCTCATTAATTTTAAGAAGAATAAATCAGAGATAGTAGAATCATTGTTACAAGACATCCACAGAAAAAATAACTTAAAGTACCAGCCATAGGAACAACGAAAAAAGGACTAAGGTAGGACATACATCATTCATTTGGACACTGGAAGGGGACTGTTTAAGCAACACTAGAAGGGGGAGGGAAGGAAGAGGAGGCAAGGGTTCTGAGAAGAGTGTCCATTCAAGCATTTGCAGACACTTGCACGTTAATCAATCGCTCTTTCAGGTCCTCGACCTGTTTCCTGAGATCTACATTTTCTGCAGTCAGGCGGGCAACCTTTGTCCCTCTTGCACTCCTGGAACCAGGTGCCTCCTTGGCCTGACTAAGCTGTCCTTCAAGAGTGGAATTCCTTGCCTTCAACCTCCTTATCTCCTCATTTGTGGCATTTTGAGCATCAATCAATTGAGAAATAATGGAATTGCTGCCAACACCCCCTTTCTTGTCAATACACTCACATTCTCCAAGGTTGTCTTTGAGAAAGTTTTCTTACGAGTTCCCACTGTTGCTCTTCCCAAAGGGACTTTTAAGAAGTTAAACACCTTAGTGAGAAAGAACCCATAAGGCAAGCCATGATTTCCGTCCTTGAAGTCTGCCACTTTCTTCATATGCTCAATCATAAGACCAGACAGATTAAGGGTGGTGTAGGCATCCAGTGATTCCATGAGGAACAAGTCTGCTTTTGAAGTAATATAACGCCTTTCTGCGCGTCGAAGCAAGACCTTATTCACCATCTCAAACAGAAGTTGATACACAAGAACGAGAGCCTTCTTGTGCACCCATTCCCTCTGTTGCACAACATCATCCTTCAGAATGGCTCAAGAACAACCTCGTCCATCACAAAATCTATGCCATTGACCTTCAAGAAAATGTTATCATCCGCCACCATAAATATATCCGTGTAGAAGATATGAACCCCTTCCTAGTACACCTTGGGGCTCTCATTGGTGAACAGATGAGTCCACTTCTGAAACTCACAAATGTCAAACAGTTGTCTCATCCCTGACATCTCGAGAATGTCTGTTTCAGAAGTTCTATCCCATAGCACCCTCTGTTTCCTAAGGTTTTCTCTGCTTCCATCCTTTAACACAGTCACTTTGGCCTTCTTGGAGGAACCAGGTTCCTCGTTCTCACTAGCCTTCCTATTCACCAACTTTCTCACATTGTTATCCTTCTTTTTAGACTTCTCACCGGATTTCTCAGCATAATTCTCTACAGCTTTCATAGATGACCCTCTCATGGGCTTTGAAATCACATGTTTCTTAGAGGATTTACGAATTAAGGAAGCATGTTCCTCATTCACCTCTTCATCGTCAACATGAACAACATGTGCTGAAGGCACATCCTCCTCATTTACTAGCTCTGCCCCTTTCACCAACCTCCTTCTTTTCTTTTCCTCTTTGTTTTTCTTCAGAACAGCCTTTTAAGATTCTTTCTTTTACATCCTGGTAGTGAGTCTTTTAAGACTGTTCTCTTTGGGAACTGCCCTACCACTTCTGGCAGCAATGAAGCTTGCCACAGTCACATCATCATACTCTTACTCACTATTTCTATTTTCCTCTTTAGGCAGATATCCCATCTCAAGAATGACAAAGTTCAATGGCTCAGCATCGAAGTGAGGAGAAGGTGCATGATCAGATCAAATCTAGGAGTGGGTACTGCTGATACTTCACTACTGCCAACCACATCTTGTTGAGTTTTGGATATTTCCCCAAATATCTGACTGGAGACCTCTTGTCCCTCGTCTCCGTCTACTATTTCGTCATGTCCTATTTTTCCAGCGAGGCAGAAGAAGAGGTTGTAGTAACAAATCTCTTGGCATTCTGAGTCTTACGACTGCGATGAGAACCAAAACTCGATTGGGTTGGAGAAGATCCAGTAGGTGGTTGTTTTTCTGGTGTGGGGTTTCGACTGGGTGACGGTTGAGACTCAGACGCACCCCCCTGTGCTTCGTGAGACGAAGACACGGTAAGGATGACATAAGTAGTACTTGAAAACACTAGATTCTGAGACATAATAGAGTTTAGAAGTAGAGACACGAGAAAGAAAGGGGTTGCTTTTGAAAGAGGAGAGAATTGTGTGGCTTTGATATGGATAGTTGGGAAATAGACGTCTTTTTGGGGTTATTTAGAGGGAGTGAGGGACCGGTTACCAACGAGTGTAATGTATTGGGTAGAAGGGTCGGTTACAAATGGATGTGACGCTTGGGTTTTAAACATATGAGACATGGATGGAAACATTTAATGACGTGGCACTTTTGGTTGCCGTTTAAGTGTGCATGAGTGTAAAAGGAGCTACTAACCTGAGTCAAGGAAAGCAAGTTCCCTGACTGAGTTTTCTAGATGAGAGCTTCATCTTTTCACCCAGATGTAAGGTTATAGGGCACTTGTTCACTCTGTAATTTTCATGCCTGTAACGGTATAGAGATGTGTTACAATTTGCCAAAAAATACTTTTTAGCATTTTTACCTGTTCATTCTTTCATAGGCAATCATTGAGGGACTTGGTACTCAGTTTGATTTTATCAGCCCTAATTCCAGTCGATTCTTTTCAATGTGCTTTCTGCTTAATGCTTTGCTAAAAATATTTGCTACCCCGTCCTCTTTTTTTGCAGAACTTCATGTAGATGAGGCCCTTTTCAACATTATCCTTGAGAAAATGATGTCGCACATCCATGTGCTTTGTTCTCTTATGCTGAACTGGGTTATTTGCCATGTTGAGAGAACTTGTGTTATCAAAAAGTAGTGGTACACAATCCGTAAATACACCAAAGTCCTCTAGTTGTTGCTTGATCCACAACAGTTGAACATAACAAGAGGCGATTGCCACATATTCAACTTCTGCAGTTGAAAGAGCCACATAGTTTTGTTTCTTCGTATCCCATGAGATTAAGCATGAACCTAGAAAGTGTGTCATGCCAGATGTGCTCTTTATCCACCAGATAGCCAGTATAATCAACATTAACATACCAATTAAGTCGAAATTGTCTCCTGAAGGATGTAGAGAACCAGGTCCTGCATTCTTTTGAGATACCTTAGAATCCTCTTGGCAGGTTTCAGATGAGATTCCTTTGGACTGGATTGAAATCTAGCACATAATCCCACAATGAATGCAATATTAGGTCTTCTAGTTGTAAGATACAAGAGTGAATCAATGATTCCTCTATACATGGTTTCGTTCACAGGAGAACATGTTCATTCGTGTCCAGTTTAGTGGCAGTGACAATAGGAGTATCAATGGTCTTTGAACTTTCCATATCAAATCTCTTTAGGAGCTCTTTAATGTACTTTTGCTGACTTATCATCGTTTCCTTGAGGGTTTGCTTAACTTGTAACCCTAAGAAAAAAATCAATTCCCCCATCATGCTAATTTCAAACTCGCTTCCCATAAGCTTTGCAAACTCCTCACACAAGGAATCATTTGTTGCAAAAGATGATGTCATCAACATAAAAGTTAACAATGAGAAGGCTCCTCCCCCATTTCTTCAAAAATAGGGTATTGTCTATTTTTCCTCTTATAAAGCCCTTTTCAAGAAGGAACTTGGAAAACCTTTCATACCATGCACGAGGGGCCTGTTTCAGCCCATATAATGTCTTTTCAAGTTTGAATACATGTTCAGGATGCTCATGAAACTCAAAACTAGGTGGTTGTTTGACGAAGACTTCTTCCTTTAAATATCCATTTAGAAATGCACTTTTGACATCCATTTGGAACAATTTGAATTCCATGTGAGGTACAAAGGCAATGAGGATTCTGATGGCTTCCATTCGAGCAACTGAGGCAAAAGTCTCATCATAGTCGATCCCTTCTTCTTGATTTTAGCCTTGAACTACTATTTGGGCCTTGTTCCTTGTTGTATTCCCAAGCTCATCAAGCTTGTTTCTGAACACCCACCTGGTTCCTATAACCGTTCTGTCAAAGGGTCGAGAAACCAAGTGCCATACACAGTTCCCCTCAAATTGATGGAGTTCATATTGCATAGCAGTAATCCAGTCAGCATATTTCATTGTCTTGTTGATATTTTTGGGCTCAATTTGAGAAAGGAAAGCTGAGAAGGCAAACGAGATTCTTGTCTTTGATCTGGTTTGAATTCCTGAATCAAGAGGAGTGATCACATTGTGGAGAGGATGTGAACTTTTGTGCTTCCAGTTAGACATCTGAATCTCATTGTGGAATCTAGGTTCTTGAAAATGGGATCCGTTATTGGCATCTATGGACGGGTGAGTACCACTTCTCTGCTCAGCATCAAGGGTTTCTTGCACGACATCAACAACTCTGTCTTCTACTTCAGTTGTTGTGATGGAGGAAACAAGTTCTTCTGTATTAGTTGAAGGTTCTGTTGTATTTTCTTCGTTGGATTCCTTGACGTGGCTCATCAAATCAACCTTTCCATTTTCCATATCAATGACTTCTCTATGAACCTTCAAATTCTCTCCGTCGTGATCAATCTTATCTAGTGAATTTTTCCCACATAAGTGGTGTGATTCATCAAAGATTCATGTATGCTTTATTCAACACATTGAGTCCTTTTGTTGTAGACCTTGTATGCTTTGCTTTGTAAGGAATATCCAAGGAAGATTCCTTCATCACTTTTGGATTCAAATTTTCCCAGTGCTTCCATACCATTATTGAGAACGAAGCATTTGCATCCAAACCTTCTTAGGTGAGTTAGCTTGGCTTCCTCCCGTTCAACAATTTATAAGGAGTTTTGTTTATGAGGGATCTGATCGTGCACCTATTCACTAAGTAGCAAGAAGTGTTGACCACCTCTGCCCAAAACCTTTTTCTATGCCACTATCAATTAGCATAGTTCTTGCCATGTCTTCAAGAGCCCTATTTTCCCTCTCCACAACACCATTTTGTTGGGGTGTTCTAGGAGCTGAAAAATTGTGACTTATACTATTTTGAGCATAGAATTCATCGAATTTTGTATTGACAAACTCTGTGCCATGATCAGACCTTATACTTATAACATTATGGCTCATCTGGACATTGTTTCTCAGAACCAAGGATGAAACCTTTCCAGTCTTTGTTGCCTTTGTGAAGCAGATTCAAGTGAATGTGAATCTGGAGTAGTCGTCAACTATGACAAAAATGTACTTCTTTCCTCCTCTACTTGGAACCCTCATAGGTCTACAGATCCATATGGAGGATATCAAGTGGCCTTGAGGTGCTTACTTCATTCTTGGGCTTGAAGGAGGACCTGACTTGCTTTTCTCTTACACATGCATCACACACCTTGACTTGGGCAGCCCACAGACCAGGTCCTTCTTGACCAACTTGTTCAACAACGAAAAAGCTTGCATGTCCTAATCTTCTGTGCCACAGACCAACATCATCATTAACAACACTCAGACATGTGAGATACCCATTGTGCAAAGACTAAAAATCAGCAACATAGATATTTTTGAATCTTTTTGCCAATTGAACCACTTCATCAGTCACATGATTTGTGACTGTGCAAGTCTTTGATAAGAATTCTACTTTGTTTCCTTTGTCGCAAATTTGAGAGACACTCAGTAAGCTATATTTCAAGCCATTCACAGAGCACACATTCTCAATTGAATGAGTGAACGTCTTCCCAACTCTTCCTACTCCCAGATGTATCCCTTTTTGCCATTGCCAAAGGACACTCTCCCTCCTTGCAGGGCTCTAAGTGAAAGGAAATCATCAATGCTTCCAGTCATATGCTTAGAGCAGCCACTATTCATATACCATCTTTGCCTTCTTCCTTTCACTGCTCCCTGCACAAGAAGATCAAGGATCAGACTTAGGAACCCAAACAAGTTTGGATCCTTTGTAGTGAGAAAAAGGGTGAATTAAACTTCTTTTTGTCCAAGCAGACATTACACGTTTTTATTGGAGGAACCAAGTTCTTTAGCAGTAGTTACGTTTTCAACAAAAAAATTATTTTTCTGTTGGGACTGAATTCTAGCCTTACAGGTTTCTTTAAAGTGCCCAATGTTACCACAATGAGTGCAAAGCCAGTTATCAGGGACATTAACATACTTGCTATGTGGATTGTAGGGAGTCCTTTCCTTTTGGAACCCAACTCCCTGCCTGTTACTCCCGTTGCTTGTATACATGGCAGTGATTGTATTAAAGGATCAGATCCACTTTAGAGATTTTTCTAGGTCATCTTTAACTCTTCCTAGATCTTCCTGAAGTTGTCTGTTTCTTTCAAGTTTAGCACACAAACTAGATTTCACCAATTTGAGTTCATTTTCAAGCTTAATGTGTGCCTCACTTGCAACTTCCTTTCCCTTTTGGATTTTTCTAGACTTGTTTCCCCTTTTTAATTCGTCAATTGTTTCCTTAGATCCACAACTACTACCAACAAGTCACCTCTCTCATGATCTACATTTTCAATTCTTTCAGTTAGAGCATCTTTTTCTTTCTTTAGAACCTCAATGGTCTCTTTTAGGTCAACCACTACGACTACCAGATCATCTCTCTCATGTTCTACCTCTCCTAGTTCCATAGTTAACACATTTTATCATTTACAAGATTATGATAAGCATCAATTAAAACATTATCCAATGATATAAGCTTCTTTTGAGAGTAAGACTTCAAATTTCTTTGAATGTCCATAAGGTTTACCTCATCATCATCTTCATCATCGTCAAATTTTTCCATCAGTGCAAAGATAGAGTCATATTCAGCTGCTTCGCTTTCAACTGCCATCATGGAGGTATCACCTTGTTCATCATCTTCCCAAATTCACTGGAGGAGTCTCCCCATGCAACAAAAGCTTGTTTCACAACATTGTCAGCGACATCTTTTCTATTGAATCTCCTGTCAGGAACCGAGTTCCTCTTGGCTATTTTGTCGGTGTTGTGCTTGTACTATTTTTGCTTGAGGAGAGGACAATCTTTGATGAAATGTCCTAGCTTCCCACATTTATGACACAAGTCATAAACTTTTGGTTTGTTGGAGCTTCCCCTTTTTGGAATGCCTCCATTCCTGCGAATCATTTTCTGAAATTGCTTTGTCAAGTAGGCCATGTCAGCATTCTCATCGCTTGAGTCATTTTTGTCTGCCTTGTGGACCGGGTTATTCTCCTTTTTGGGTTCTCTTCTTTCATGATCTTTCTTTTTCTTTATTTCATAAGTCTTCAGATTACCAATGAGTTCATCAATGATCCGTTTTTGAAGATCTTTTGCCTCTGTGATAGCATTGACTTTGCTTTCCCAAGAACCAAGTAATACACTAAGTATTTAGCTAACAAGTTTGTTTCTTGAAATGATTTCTCCTAGTGGAGGCTATTGTTGGATTCACTAAGCTTACTGTTGGATTTACTAAGCTTAATCTTTTGATTTGGTGAGTTTTAATATGTTGAAGTAGTCGTGTGTCTAATTGACAAGGTTGAACTTTGAAGAATTTGTATGTAGACTTTGTGCGTCTAGGATGAAACAAATTTAGGTATGTGTTATATGGTAAATCATACGTCATATTGTAATCTGATTTAACAATTTAATGCTCCATCACGTTTCATGAAAGATAACGATGCTGGTGAGACGGTGGGGGAAGTGCACGGTTAGCCACTAATAACATATGTATTTATTTTTAAGCCACTGTTTAAAATGTCTTTAGTCTTTAACCACTGCTTTAATAAACTTTAACTGCCTGGACGAAAATACCCTTCTGCTCATGTCCTTAACTTTTGAACTAAACTTCAGGACTTCAGGACTACATGTCCTTAACTTTTGAACTTGGAACTCTAAGTTCAGGACTTCAGGACTACATGTCCTTAACTTTTGAACTT
This sequence comes from Nicotiana undulata, assembly GCA_005239495.1. NCBI lineage: Eukaryota > Viridiplantae > Streptophyta > Magnoliopsida > Solanales > Solanaceae > Nicotiana > Nicotiana undulata. The sequence goes on along the minus strand of ML241497.1, from coordinate 118,530 downwards.
AAATTCAGGACTTAAGGACTACTTGTCCTTAACTTTTGAACTTGGAACTCAAACTTCAGGACCAAGCGTCCTTAACTTTTGAACTTGTAAGTCAAAGTTAAGGACCTATTGTCCTTAACTTTTGATCTTCTAACTGTAAGTTAAGGAGTACATGTCCTTAACTTTTGAACTTGGGACTCAAACTTCGGGACCAAACGTCCTTAACTTTTGAACTTGTAAGTCAAAGTTAAGGACCTATTGTCCTTAACTTTTGATCTTGTAACTGTAAGTTAAGGATTGCATGTCCTTAACTTTGGAACTTGTAAGTCTAAGTTCAGGACCTATTGTCCTTAACTTTTGCTTGTTAGTCTAAGTTCAGGACCTATTGTCCTTAAGTTTTGAACTTGTAACTATAAGTTTAGGACCTATTGTCTAAAACTTACTCCTTGATTTCATTCTTGTTTATAATTTTTTATGATGCCTAACCAAAAGGCTAATCTTCATAACACAAATTAAACTGATGATAACAGAGAGAAATTTAAAGAACAGAAATTCTCCCATTCTAGCAATCGAAGGGGCTAAGAAACTTCAGTTGGCTAAACACAGGCAATAACAATTGAAAGACTAAGGTCAAGCCAACTAGTAGGAGCATTAAAGAAGAAAAAGAGATTAACAGAAACGAAGAGACGACGCAACAATTTCGAAGCTAATTAATCACCCATATTAAAGAGGATAGTGTATCGCCGCCAAGTCTAGCTCCGCTACCCAGTCTTTCCAACCTACTGTATTTCTGTTTGGGAAGGAAAGGGTAATTCAGTCTTTTCATATTAATTTTAATAGACTAGTGGCTACTTTTGCTCAACATTAAAAATGTTGGATAAAAAGTAAATACCACTTTAATAAGTGGCTACCCACGCAATTTTTACTGAGACGGTGCCCTAAAGTAAAATGTCATTATTTTGTGGGAATTTATCTGGTAATTTTCTGTAATAAGGTTCTTTACTTTTGATGCTGGTAAAGAATAATAGTTGAAAATATTAAGCAAATAGGGGATGTAGCTCAGATGGTAGAGCGCTCGCTTAGCATGCGAGAGGTACGGGGATCGATACCCCGCATCTCCAATGGATTACTTTTGGTACTTTTTGAAATTAGATTGATCTGAGAAATTATACTTGTAGTCGGGCGTTGAATTCTCATTTTGTCTCCCTGGAAGAAACAGTAAATTGTGATCATAGGGTAAACTGCGCATATCAGTAATCCATGCCAATTTTACTAAGCACCAGCCTTAAATGAAATGCAATTCAAAAGGAGTCTATGTTCCACGAATTGAAGTACAACGCAGAACCTGGATTTCAGTAACAAAGCTAACTAGTCCAATCATGATAACCAGCTATATTAGGCAGTTCTTTCCATGCTCTCTTTCTGTATAAAATGAATATATACTATTCATTAAATTCCAAATGTCTAAATATTGAACTTATTTATTATAGATGTATATTTATAGGTTCCTACAACAACCTCAAGTGAATATATAATAATAACTTGCTCACATTTAAGTATTTATAAATTATAGATATCTAGAGGATTTCTTGATACATATACAAGGTCTAGATAAAAGCTACTAGGTTCCCGTGAACCTAGATTACAGTGTAAATCTGTCGCTAGATTCAGGTATCTGAACATATAGTGCTAGTCTGCATTTCCTCTGGCGCTAACTGACTCCATGGTGATTAATAGCGCAAAAGTAAAGGCCGAGTTTGTTCAAGTACTAGCATGTGCTCACACCCATTGAAAAGCCTCTCACAGCAACTTTTACAGCAGCAACAACGCCATGCTGCCTTAACCCCTTTTTCTCCTTACTCTCGCTATTATCTTCACTCTGAACAGCAACGAAGTATGCAACCTGTTAAGCCAAATGGGGCAGAATCAGAAACCATTGTATGCGTAGAAGTATCTATAGAGATTGGCTAGACATCAAATCTTCAAATGGATATGTCAAAAGAATGAACAGAAATCCACAAAGAAACAGGTCACTCGTATTTTCCATATTTTAAATTGAAATAACAAACATACATGCCACGAATATGGCTCAGCCTCAGCTCTTGGGTCAACTTGCTTAACTTTTTGAATTTGTAGGGAACTTGTTTAGCCAAGAAACTTGCTTATACATGAAAAATATTCTTGTTATTTGCTCTCTCCTTTCCCTTTTTATGCAACAAGCGAACAGAGATTAAGCAGCTAATAAGGTGACTTCTATCAGGAATGAATTCTCTAGGAAATGGGCGAACACAAAAGCTCATCACGGATACTGAAGAATATTGTAAGGAATTTTAAGTCTGTGTATGACCATTAATAATTTGAAAGGAACCGACGAAATCCCAATTCAAGAAAAATCTCTATTCAAATAGGTATTTGAAGATTTTGATGACATGACAAGAGAATAATTACCTTTCCTGAAGCATTCCGGACTGGTGATATGTGAAGCCAAAATGAGGTTCCGTCTTTTCTGAAAGAAAATATGTAGCCACAAGAGACTTAGCTTAGAGAAACAACATTTTGTATCTAAATAACTTGCAAGGACAGGAGCCAACCTGTTCTTTAACATGCGTAGGTTACATGGTTGTTCGTTTTGGATGCATTCTTTTATCTGCAAAGAGAATAATGAAAAGTTGGATTTAGATCATGTGTTATCTCCATATGATCTTCTTCTAAACCCCCAGCTACTAGTATTTCAGAGTATTAAATTTCACGCCGATAATCTAGGAAATGCCAAAGTCCAAACACAAAATTGAACAAATAAAGTAGATATATTTCTTCACCCTCCCTCTATCCATCAAGGATGAAAAGCAAGAGAAACTCACCCGAAATTGTGTGCTTGCATCTGTATGGCCCAACACTTCGTCTCTGGAAAAGCCTATCCAAAATGGGAAGAAAAGAATCAATCCAGTTAGTAACTACCAGCATAACTTAAGACATATATTTCTTCACCCCCCCTCCTATCCACCAAGGATGAAAACTTCCCATCTAAACAAAACAAAAAATTCAGTATAAATTATATACATATTCAGTACCTGTTAAATTTAGGAAGGAATCACTTGCATAGACAATTGGCATATCAGGTAAGTTTGCATCAGTTCTGCATGTTAAAGAAAAATAGTGTCAAAAGCTATCAATAACCTAATCATATCTAGTGTAAAAATGAAAAAGTAGGGAATTAAAAACAAAACTCACAGTACAAAGCTTTGTTTGATTCTACCAAGAGATCTATTTAAGGACGCTCTGAGCAGACCCATCCCAGACGGAGAGCATTGGTTCCCATAGACCGGTCTGCCTGTTGATTCACTGTAGTGTGTTAGCACAGTCTGTATGTTGTTAACAGAAGCGGTGGCTTTTCTCTTCTCTAGATCACTTGCATCACAAGGCCCCTCAGCATCTACTCCTGCAACGGACAAGTTTTGTGGATAAAATGAACCAATTGCACAATAAGCAACATAAGCTCACTTATGCATTGCTAATTCAAGTACACACAAGTTGAGAAGTAATCCGGATACTGCAAATTTCCATCATAATATGGTTGGAGAAATGAAATCCACATTAAAGTCAGGTCACTTATGCATTTGCTAATAATGCAAATTCAAACTTCTCAGCAATGTCATCGGAAAAAGAGTTTTCATTTCAAAGCACAACAGAGACATGTCTATCTAATTCAAGAAACAGAAAAATAATTCAATTAATCAATTGACTACTCCTCAATTCTAAACTAGTAGACATCAGCTATATAAATCTCTTAGCAGATTAAGAAAACCCTTGAACAATATTAATTAAGTTTTAAACTCAACTAGTTAGTGTAGCGTATACAGATCAATTGTTTCTGTTATGTAATAATCATAGCAAAGTCAACATTAATTCCGAGATATTGAAGGTCTTCTAAGACAACTTCCCTCCATGTGATTTTACGTCTAGATCATCGGCTTTTTGCATCTTCAGTCATCATTGCGTCACTCTTATGAGCCAGTACTTTTGGGAGGTCCACATAGGACATGGCCAAACATGGATCTTAGGCGATATTATCTCATTTTATCCTACCTATGTGCTACTTGCGCCATATGTCGAATAGATAATTTCGAATCTTGCTTAATGTTATAGGACCTCACATCCAACATATATGTTCACATTTCTGTGATACTCATCTCGTGGATATGTTAGGCCTTAGAGGCCCAACATTTACTGGATATCAAATTACAGCCTTTTTATAAAAGTTTCCTTTCACATTGTTTGGTATTTTCTTATATCATAACACTCCGGTGTCTCTCCTCCATTTTGATCATTCTATTAGCTTTTGTTTTATTTTTGTGTTACATCTTCATCGCTCATGCTATTGTCCTGAAAGACTGAGTCGAGACATTTGAATTCCTTTCATTTAGACACCACTTTCGTGTTATCACATTCAAATGCATTCATCTTATCAAGGCTACACTCTCCATATATTATGTTTTCTTTCTTTTGACAACAAAAATTAACCTTCAAAAGAAATGAAGCAAATATAGCCAAGTCAAGATAAGCCTACGTTCCAGCTCTCCATTAACTAAGCAAAATTCCCAAAATTATGTGGGCGACTCGGAAGCTGAGGAAAGTTTATCACAATCAATTATATCACTTAGTTAGATATATTCAACCAGAATGTACCTGTCAAATCTGAACCTGAACCTGAAGCAAGAGATAGTTCCCGTCCAAATTTCATGATTGAATTGTAATAATCTTCCTTCCTATAACACCTTAATACAGACTCTCGACAGCCAGCTCCATCTTGACATAAATTTACTCCATTCTCCATGATTCCAACTCTAGATTGCTTTGCTCTCCTCAAGATAGGGACTTGAACTCCCAAAAAATGAATCAACCTCCCATCCTTCTCACCAAAAACAGGACACATATGAAACAACATCCAAAATGGTGTCCCATCTTTCCTATAATTTAACAAGCTGATTTGTATAGTCCTTTCCTCCCGAATTGCCTCACGAATCTCCATAACCGATCTTCTATTAGTCTTAGGACCCTGAAATATCCTTCCATTCCTCCCAATCACCTCAAACTTTGAATATCCAAACATTTCCAAGAACCCATTTGAGGCATACACTATGGGGTTACCAGAAATGTACGGATCAGTAATCGTAAAATTATCGGACAATCCATCAAGAGATTCTTGGAACCCTGCTGAGTAACAATCAAATGACTGTTTAGTCAAACCCTTTTGTGATTCCATACTGATTAATTCTACTAATTCTGCCTCAAAGACTATCTTTTTCAGTAAAGATTAACTCCTAGCTATCCCATGTGGCACACTTTCACGCAACCTTGCAATTCTTAGTCTTCAGCTTCAATTGACACAAAACAAAAAAAGGAAGTAATCAAGAAACATGAAACCACTGAAAGAGCAAATGAAACTGAAGAAATTAATAAAACTATAGACCTAAAAATAAGTATATATAATATCTGCTTAGTGTAAAGAAAAAAAGAAGTTAAACTAGAGTGTTGTTAAATAAACAAAAGTATGCTCCCTCTATGTTTAAACATAGATTAGTCAGTTTACAATAACTTCACATAATTTGATTAACCAAATATTAAGTGGTAATCATTAGTTTCCTGGTATGACAAAAGAGCTTACATGTCTTGTGTGAGAGAGTGCAGAAAATAGAGAGTATGAAAAATATCTGAAGAAGAAGAACTGAGATATGCCAATCAATCGTATTTTGGTGCATGAATTATGGGGAAGAAAAAGAAGGAAAGAAACTCTCGAAAGTTGAAACTCACACTTGCAGATTTTCAGATCACATGGACCGTTATTATATACTCCTATTTACTAAGTATAACTCATTTTGTGGTCTAAAAATCACAAGGACTTTTCTTTAATTATTTCTTCTGCTTGTCTCTTCCTAAATTTTTGTTCCATAAGCATAGCCCAAAAGATCTTCGTAGAAAATATCTTCTGAAGTGGTCTCGAAATATCCTCTAAACGAAAATGGTCCCCCTTCTTCGTTTTCTTTCTCCTTTGCCAGTCGGTCTATTTTTACTATGAATTTTAAAATGCTTTATCTGATGTTTACGTGTATTTTTCTTTTTTTACATTTAGGGATGACACTATAGTTACAGAGGGTTTTTCCTAAAATCGTATAATAATTAAATTTATAAATGATTTTACGGATGCGTGATTGCACCTACTACCAATTGATAAATATGATGATTAATAATGGAAATTGACAGCAAAATAAAGCCAACTAATAACGAAATGCAAAGCAGCCCTCGAGCTAGAATGCCCTCGAACTGACTGATAGCAAAGTTATGAATATGAAGTAAACTGATGAACAAGAGAACAAGAGAAAAGAGTATTGTATTGCTCTAATAATGCGGAAGTTAGATGGTTTACAAATGATTAGAACCCCCTTTATATAGTAGAGGAATTCTACATATGGTACAATTCTAATTTCAGAAAGAAATCCCATGATTAGCTAGGTAACCGTTCTTAATTTGATATGTTCCGAGATTCCCGCCATGATCTTCGGTCGGTCACGAATATCTCGGCCTTTTGTTACCATGCTATGTTCGGTCTTGCTCGATTTCTATCCCGTTTGACCTCGATCATCACTGGTCTTGATCTCAACTGATACTTCAAATCTCGAGCTTGGTACCTTATCCTCACGCCTCGGTCTGGTATAGTACAGGGCCAGTCTTCAATCCATCATCATGGTCTCGATTTAATCAACGGAATCGGGTGGGCCCATTTTTAACCGTGATAGTCCCCTCGTTTGTTGGAGTATAATAACAAGAAACGAATTGAGTCTTTGACCTTTGCCCCGATTTGTCCATCACTTTAATGTAGCGACAGAGGCGACCAAAACGTCCCGTCGATGCTGTTCCCTAGGTTATTAATGTGTGTCAGTTGACGGTCGGCCACTAGCAACTTTGAACCGTCACCATGAAACCTATAAATAGGCCTCTTTTCCACTCTTTCAAACTTTACTTTCAATCTCTTCTGCTCTAATCCTTAAGCTTTTGCACCCTTCAAGTTCTTCATCTGCAAATCTTCAAGCTTCGTTGTTAACCCTCTCTTAAAACACCAAATCTCATCATCTATCTTCCTTTAACCTAAAAAATAAATGGTGAAAAAGTCAAAGACTATGCCTAACAAAGAAACCGTTTCATCATCTCGGCCGACCGACGAGAAAACACCGATGGAACCACGCCCTGAGGAATGTGTTCCTAGGGGTGCGTTATCAGTTCTGATTTCAAGATCGAGAAAACCTTGTCTGTCCCAAGTCGTTGTGAGCCGGTATCGAGGTATACATGCTCGATACCTGAGAATTTCCTCGAGAAAGTAAAGAAGGATTGTAACTGGAAGAACAAAGAGGTCGTGATACCGACCCCTGAGGAGGATATTACTATCCACGTGGAAGGGTTCTTGAGTGTTTACACTTACCCTTTCATGTTGGTCCTCCTCGATCCAATCATCATAGACTTTTGTAGAAAGTACCAGGTGACCCTTGGACAAATCCATCCCTCCTTCTGGAGGATCCTAATATTGCTCCGATTCTTCGCGAGTAAAGTCGACGGGTTCCCCTTCACCCTCGACCACTTCATCAGGTTATACAGCCCCTGACTTTACCGAGGTGAGCTAATAAACCTCCAGCGCCGGATCACCAAGGTTTTTATCCAAGCATAGACGAGGACAAAGACCGGGGTTGGATGGGTTGATTTGTCCAAGTGAGGACCTCAGACCTGATTCCAGTTGAAAGCATGTCGTTCCCCGAGAGATAGAACATGAAATGTAAGTACGGTTCATCTATTTCTGCATGTTAGTTTTATCTCTTTGCTCCCTCTTATCGATACCCTTTTTTCTGTGTAGTTGCTGTATGGATGCCTGGTGCAATCCCCAACCTCGAGAGCTGGGTAAGGAATCTGATCTCGACCTCAACGTATGTTGAGAGCGCATGGCGCGATTTATCGAAAGGCCGGTGGGAAGCTAAAAATCATGGTAAGCCTATTTCATGTGTTTAATGAATGGATTAAGACATTCTCCCAAACTTACTCAATTTCTTCTTATGCAGGTCTCAACAAGGATATAGTCATGAGGCCCCCATTTGGCTAAGAAAAAACTTCAATCCCGGTCCGAAGCCGGCAAAGGAGAATACGAGGAAAAAGGCCTCGACTTATGAGGGGCCAGAGCCTAAGGAGAGAGTGGTACGTAGGCCAATAAGGAACGTCGTTCCCTTGACTGTGGATTCAGTCCAAATCCTGAGGGAGAAAGATGAAGAAGAGGAAGAAAAATAAGACGACTCCGGGCTGGTGGCCTGAGTGAAGGCTAACTCCGAGGCCAAGAAAGCCACTGAATTGGTGTGAGCCGAAAGCATTCCGCCTCGAGCTGACGAGATCTCGGGAGGATACTTGGGTGAAGTCCCCGAGCTGGCAAAGGCCGAGGGTGCCTCTTCTCGGGGCAAAAAGGCGGCAATCGAGGCTCACCGAGGAGAAGAACTGAGCCGGTATGAGGATGACATTTAAAGGCTCACCGAGGAGAAGAATGCCCTTAAACTTCTCAGTTGGCAGAAAGAAGAAGAAATCAAGGACCTCCGAGCTGAGCTTACCGCGGCTCAGAAAGAACAAAGCGAGCTGACCGAGCAGGTAATAAAAATCTTAGAAGCTCATGGCATCGGTTCAGGAGCGATGGCTAATAATTCGATCTCACAAGTCCAATAGGAGCTTGAGATGATCGAACAACTCCGTGGAGAGGTAGATGTGGTGAAGGCGTAGACCTTAGCATGGAAGAAAAATATGGACCGCCTTGCCTTAGAGAAGGAGGTTGCTCAAGCTCAATTGTCCTCAGTTGAAAACCAGCTCCGGGGCTTGAGAGAGAAGAACTTGGCACAAGCCAAGAAAACTGAGGAGCTCCAGGCTCGGCTGGTCATCGAACTTGCAACAACCAAATCTAGGGCTGAGAAAGCAAAGGCTGATGATGAGGCGATCGTGGCGGTCTACCGGTCTGATGCTGAAGCCGCTCAAGATAAAGCAAAGGAAGTTGCCAACGCTGCCCAAAATCGAGAATACTGGGTTGCCGAGCTTGCCAAGTGCCAGTCTCGAAGGGAAACCCTGGAGAAGATCCATGCTCGAGGCTTCGATCTCACTGATGAGATAAAAATGCTAAAGAGCTCAAAGCCGACGCCGAGGCACTAGCCTCTTCTGATGATGATGACGCCGAGAGCGTGAGAGGGTCCGTGAGCGGAGGGGATCCCGATGGTGAAGATGTTTCTCCCGTGGAAGATTATATACTTAGGATTTTCCCTCTAGATTTTTGTATAGAACCTTGATCGGTCCATGTCGCCCTTGCAAATAAATTTTGACATATACAAAGACCTTTTCCTTTTCGTTTCTGTCTTGTATTTATTTCGTTTCGTTTCATTTTATGCCTTATGAAATTGTATCCTTAGGTTCCATATTTAGGAAATTTTGGCCGAAATCAAACTAGTGTCGAGTGAGTGCTTGCTCGAACTCGAAGTAGGATAACCCTTAGGTTTTAGTTGAGTGAGGATGATTTCTCGAACTCAAAAATAAAAATAACCCTTAGGCTTTTGTGTTAGGCCGATGTGGACTTTGTAAAAAGAATGGCTTTCCCCCCCTTTCAGCTTGAAAAGTTTATTGTTAACCATATAAAATTTGTTATGCCTTAGCACGAGATAAGGAATTGTTCGAGAGCTCGAACAAATTTGTACCCATTATTAGTGCATTAACACGACATAAGGAAATGTTCGAGAGTTCGAACAATTTTGTACCCATTAGGGTTTTTGAGGGTTGATATTATCGAAACCCTTCATAGATTTGCCGAGGGTAGCCTTTTAAACCGGTTTTATGAAAATATTTGAAGGCCTGTTTTATTATGGCATTCGGACGTCTCCGAACCGTCTTAATTTGGCCGTAGCCTTTTATTTAGGACTTGCCTCTTACGCTTATTTTCTCATTTTATTTCGAGCTTGCTCGAAGTGTCAGTCCCCGAGTGGGGTGGCCGTGGCCTATAAAAACCGAGGGTTGCCTTTAAGGTCTTATAGTCTCGAAGTTTTAATAATTCGAACACATCTATTTTTCGGACGGTAGTCCCCGAGTGTGGGGTTTGTTGTTCGAACTTCAGTTGTGATTGGCCCTTAAGCCTGTTTACACAATAGATCAAGAGTATGAAATTGTAAAGTAAAATTTTTCTAAGGCATGAAATATTTGGTAAGGAAAAATACTTCTCTTAATAGATGATTATACATGCATACATGTTTGATGTTAGGGATCGAGTAACCTACATAGGCACGACTCATTCGCCTGTTTGGCCCTTACAAAATTTACCTATCGAGACCCTGTTGACACGAAGTACTTTCCTTGCAACAAAGTTGACATTCGAGGGTGATGCCCCCAGTATTCGAGGTTGATAGTAAAGAAGCCTCAGATACTGTTCAATTTCTCTAAATTAGCACGAACAATGGTTGCCTCGTTAAAAACCTCGCCGGAAAAACCCATTAGGTACAAAAAACCGGTCTAAGGGAAAAAGAGTGCAACACGTGCTTTCATACCTAAGGACTTCGTGTCGAAGAATCCATCGGCGTATTCGATCAAACACCTGCAATCTGTTAATTTAAAATATAAATGAAAATGGAGAAGGTCGTACCTCAGTAGTAGTATCGTTTGAGGAGTGAAACATTCCAATTTTTTGGCAATTGCTCGTTGTTCATTGTACTAAGCTTGTAGGATCCTTTTTCAATGATGTCGAGGACCTGATATGGTCTTTCCCTATTCGTACCTAGTTTTCCTTCATTCAGATTTCGAGTTTTGAGGGTGACTTTTCTTAGCACCAAGTCCCCGATTTTAAAATGTCGTAGATTGGCTCTTCTATTATAATACCTCTCGATTCATTATTTTTTGTGCGGCCAATCGAACAAGGGCGACTTATCGTCTTTCATCCAGTAATTCGAGGCTTGTATTCATAGCCTCGTGATTTGATTCTTCCGTTGCATATACAAATCTGAGGCTAGGTTCCCCGACTTCAACCGGGATAAGAGCTACGACACTATAGACTAAAGAGAATGGTGTTTCCCTCATACTAGATTCGACGTTGTGCGGTACACCCAAAGGACCTTGGGCAGTATCTCTCTCCCTTTCCCCTTAACGTCGGTCAAACTTTTCTTTGGATTTTGAATGATGGTCTTGTTTGTCGATTCGGCTTGTCCGTTCCCACTGGGATGATATGGTATCGATAGAATCCTTTTAATCTTGTGATCCTCGAGAAATTTTGTCAGTTTGATGCCGATGAACTGCTTCCCATTATCGCACACAATCTCGGCAGGCATCCCAAATCGACATATAATGTGGTCCCAAATGAAGTCTATGACTAATTTTTCTCTGACTTTCTCAAAAGCCTATGCTTCAACCCACTTAAAAAAATAATAGTCATAAATAAAATAAATTGAGCTTTACCTGAGGTTGATGGGAGAGAACAAACGATGTCCATCCCCTTTTTCATGAATGGCCATGGGGATAACACCGAGTAAAGTCGTTCCCCAGGCTGGTGAATCATCGATGCATACCTTTGACATTTATCGCACTTTTGAACGAACTCTTTTGTATCCTTTTCCATATCGGCCCAATAGTACCCTGCTCTGATAACCTTGTGAACCAACGATTCGGCACCGAAATAATTTCCACAAGTGCCTTCGTGAATCTACCGTAGGACGTATTCGGCGTCTCCCGATCCCAAACATATCGCCAATGGTCCGCCAAACATTCTCCTCAACAGTGTTCCATCCTCGTCCAAGCTGAACCGCGTTGCCTTTGTGCGTAGAGTCCTCGACTCCTTCGCGTATGATGGTAGCTTCCCGTTCTTCAGGTATTCGATGTACTTATTTCTCTAATCCCAGGTCATACTCGTAGAATTTATTTCGGCATGGCACTCTTCGATTACTGATCTCAAGAGCTGTACGACAGTCCCCGAGTTGAGTTCGTCATCTTTGATCGATGACCCCAGGTTTGCAAGGGCATCAACCTCGCTATTCTGTTCCCAAGGCACATGTTGTAAGGTCCACTCCTAAATCAATGTGGAGTCACCTATAATTTTTCCAAGTACCTCTGCATCCGACCCTCTCGAACTTCAAAAGTCCTGTTGACTTGGTTAACCACAAGTAGGGAATCACATTTGTCCTCGATGACCTCTGCTCCCAAACTTTTAGCCAGCTCGAGACCTACAATCATGGCCTCATACTCAGCCTCATTGTTAGTTAATTTTGAAGTTCTGATAGATTGTCTAATCATATTACGAGTGGGTGGCTTCAAAACGATGCCCAGCCCGGCCCCTTCACGTTCGAAGCGCCGCCTGTGTAGAGGGTCCACACCCCCGATGATGTACCCGATTTTAATAATAGTTCCTTTTCGACCTCGGGTATGAGGGCTGGCGTGAAGTCGGCCATGAAGGCTGCCAAGATCTGAGACTTGATGGCCGTGCGGGGTTGATACTCGATATCGTATCCGCTGATCTCAACGGCCCCGTGAGCTCAGGTTTGTGCAATATATTGCGAAGGGGATAGGTAGTCACAACACAAATTGGGTGACACTGAAAATATGGTTTTAATTTCCTAGAGGCGCTTATTAAAGCAACCGCTAATTTTTCTAAGTGCGGTTATCGGGTCTCGGCCTCACCTAAGGTCCGACTAACATAATAAACAGGGAATTGCGTACCTTGCTCTTCTCGAACTAGGACCCCACTTACTGCGATTTCTGAGACTGTTAAGTATAAGTAGAGTTGCTCGTCCGCTTTCAGAGTGTGAAGCAGTGGCGGGCTCCATAGATATCGTTTTAGTTCTTCCAAGTCTTGTTGTCATCCGGGGTCCATGCAAAATTTCTCTTTTTCTTAAGTAGTGAGAAGAACTGGTGACATCTATCTGAGGACCTCGAAATGAATCGGCCTAGGGCGGCTATGCGCCCTGTTAACCTTTGTACGACCTTAACATTATCCACGATCGTAAAATCTTTGATGGCTTTGATTTTATCGGGGTTGATCTTGATCCCCCTATTTTATACCATGAAGCCGAGGAACTTACCCGAGCCGACTCCGAATGCGCACATTTTCGAGTTGAGCTTCATGTTGTACTTTCTCAGTATGTTGAATGTCTCCTGCAAATGTTTCAAATGGTCCTTTCATCGCAGGGACTTACCTAGCATGTCATGAACATAAACTTCCATTGATTTTTCTATTTGTTCTTCGAACATTCGATTCACTGGGCGTTGATAAGTTGCACCAACATTTTTAGTCCGAACGACATTACGTTATAACAATAGGTGCCATACTTAGTGATAAATATAGCCTTTTCCTGATCCTCCGGATTCATCTGTATTTGATTTTACCCGGAGTAGGCGTCGAGAAAACTGAGAATCTCATGCCAGCCGTGGCATCGATCATACGATCGATATTCGGCAGAGAAAAAAAAATCCTTAGGGCATGCTTTGTTTAGGTCCTTATAGTGTACGCACATCCTAAGTTTATTGCTTTTCTTAAGGACTACAACTACGTTTACTAACCACTCGGGATACTTTACTTCCCGAATGGACCCTATTTTGTGAAGTTTGGTTACCTCGTCCTTGATGAATGTGTGCTTAACCTCGGACTGGGGCCTTCTCTTTTGCTTTACTGGATGGAACTTTGGGTCCAAGCTCAATCGATGGGTAGTGATCTCCGGTGGGATCCCTGTCATATCAAGGTGGGACCAAGCAAAGCAATCCATATTATCTACAAGTTTTTTCTTGAGCTAGGGAGTTAACCTCGTACCCATATATATATACATACATACATACATACATACATACATACATACATATATATATATATATATATATATATATATGCCATAATGTGCGCGCGCGCTCTTGTGTTTTATTTCTTATGTTTTAATTTATATGTTGTAGTTTGATTGCACACGAATTTTAAGAAAGAATAAATTTTTTTTGAAATTAGTGATTTTAAATATGCCATAATGTTTGTGTGATTGTAAGACCTTTTAACTTGTGATCGAAAAGATGCCATAATAGTTTCGTTGGCTATAAAAAGTTATCACTAAAGATAAAATAAAAAGTTTAATTATTATTTTTTAATTTAGAAAGTTACCATTTTTTGAACGAAAAGAATATAATGTCATATAAAATGAATGAAAGGCGTATATATTTATTGATTTTAAGTTATACATACCATAAGTTTAAGATAATTATATATTATCTAATCACTTTTACCTGTTATAGCTTATTATCAAGATTACGACTCTTACTTTTAAGGAGGCTTACCTGTAGATCGTTTAAATCACTTGAACAATTCTTTACATTGATAATGGTGTACACAGTCAGACCTCTTTATAATAGTATTCTTATATAACAACTATTCACTATAAAAGCCAAGTTTTTCTTGTAATTGATTTTTATATTATGTTAAAATATATATACCCTCTATAATAGCACTTCACTATAGTAGCCAAAAATTATAGGAACAAACGATGTTGTTATAGAGAAGTTTGACTGTATTACTTATAGCCCGTTTAACTAACTAATTATAAATAATTGATAAGTTTGAAGTACTAAAAAACATATAAGCTTAGGAATTTATTTTATAAGCAAGCAATTACATGATTAGTAGAATTGTCGAAACTAATAATAAGAGTTGAGTATTTGTAAAGAAAAATGCCGATAAACCGTTCTTTTGTTAATTGTTTTTTGTTTACACAAGTTTATAAATTTTAAAATATATTTTATAAAGTAAATGAGGCATGGCGAATACTTAATGAGAGAAAATTAGGAGTTCCGCTTTGGGAAAGGTATTCTACGAATTAGAAAAATAAATCTAGTTATCTTATTGCTTTGCTATTTTGTTGTTGTTACTGTTGTTGTCTTCATTACTCTCAATATGACTTTTCACAACTATTTTTTCTTTTCAAACTTGCGGAGAAATATTTTTTTGAGCCGAGGGTTTACTGGAAACAACCTCTCTACATCCATAAGGTAAGAGTACACTACTAGAAAATTGCCAAAAATCATCCATACCATATCGACCGAAATCGGTCGGAAAATAGGTAAATTGGTAGCAAAAGTCAAAGAAAAATTTCACATAAGCATATCGACCACGATCGTTCGGAAAAAGTGGTCCCCCAACAAAACAATACTGCTACGTCTGACACATATAAAAATTTCGACCGTTGTCGGTCAGAAATTGGTCAATCTTTGACCAAGACATGGTTATACTTGCATATTATCTACCAAACTAAGTTTAATTAAATTTTTTTAAGTATACCAACCAAAAATAAATCGAAAATTTTAATTTATTTTTTCCCGCCCAGGGTCAAATGATTTTTTCCATAACAATTTTTTTATAATTATTATTAATTTGCCAATCGATTTCTGTCGGTATTATTAAATTATTTTTATTTACAATCTACATATATTTAACAATACACACGCTGTAATGACCTGACTAAACGTTTTGAGTGTTGTAGCCTCGTTCAGCCATTTACTGCTCATTTTATGCTTAATTGTTGTTATGTGACTTATCAGGGTAGTTGATTTGGTTCCAGGAATGTTTCGGAATGCGATGAGACACTTAGTCTCAAGGTTGGGAGCTTAAGTTGAAAATGTTGACTAGATGTTGACTTAGGTGTAAACAACTCCTGAAGGGAGTTGATGATTCCGATAGCTCCGCTTGATGATTTTGGACTTAGGAGTGTGTCCGGATAGTGATTTGGAGGTCCGTCGTTGAATTAGGCTTGAAAGGGCGAATGTTGGAAAATTAGAAGCTTTGAAAATTTAGAAGTTTGGCAGAGAGTTTGACTTTGTGGTACAAGGCTCAGATTGGAGTTCCGGGAGTTGGAATGGGTCTGTGGTGTCATTTATGACTTGTGTGCAAAATGTGAGGTCAATCGGACTTGATTTGATAGGTTTCGACATCGATTGTAAAGGTTGGAATTTCTTAGTTTCCATTAGGCTTGAATTGAGGTGTGATTCGTATTTTTGATGTTGTTTGTTGTGATTTGAGGCCTCGACTAAGTTCGTATAGTAATTTAGGAATTGTTGATATATTTGGTTGAGGTCCCCTGGGCCTCTGGTGGGTTTCAGATGGTTAATGGATCAAGTTTTGGACTTGGAAGACTGCTGAATATTGCTGGTGTTCAAGTCTGATTTCCTTATACACGATCACGTGGGAAGGTTCGCGATCACGTAGGATAATTTGGGCAGCTGAGGTTTCTATGCGATTGCGAGTTCCAGTACGCAATCGCGTAAGTTGGGGAATTAGTGCATAGCGAACGCATGGGCTAAGCCGCATTTGCAAAAAGGAAAGGAGGCAAGAGTTGGTCACGCGCGTTGTTCTATGCGTACACGTGAGTCTATCCATGATCGCGTAGTTCTGGGAAGTCTATGCTTCGTGTTCGCGTGAGTTTGTATGCGATCGAGTAGAGGGAGTTCTTGGGGCAGTGCAATTTGTGCTTCGCGGTCGTGGGAAAACCTTCCATCGATCACGAAGAAGGGACATCTGGGCAGAACTTAAATATTTCAAAAATGAGGGTTTGAGTCATTTTACAAAATTTGATATTGGGAGCTCGGTTGGAGGAAATTCCTGGCTAGATTTTCAAGTGAGTGATTGGGGTAAGTGATTCTAACTTAGTTTTGGTTAAATTTCATGATTATATCTTTGATTTCATCATTTAATTAGTGATTTGAGTTGAGAAATTGGAGAAAACTTCTTAGGCCAAATTTAGGGATTTGAGCGAGATATTGATATGTGGTTGAATGGGTGTACGTGTTTTGTAAATTTTATCGGATTACGAGACATGGGCCCGTGGGTTGACTTTTTTGTTGACGTTGATTTAAGAACCTAGCATTTTATATGGAATTAATTCCTATAACTTGAGTTGATTGTATCGAATTGTTTGTGGCTAGATTTGAGGCGTTCAGAGGCCTATTCGCGAGGCAAGGATATGCTAGCAGAGTGATTCGATTTGCTTGAGGTAAGAATCGTACTTGAACTTAGTTGAAGCACCAATTGCCTCAATTGTTGTGACAACCACGTGGTTTTGGGTGCGCACATGCGTGGGGATGATCCTATGTGCGGGCAGCGAGATTATATATTCATGTTTGGGTTGTGCTCAGGCTCTTATAAGCCCAGAAATAACTGTTAAGCTTTGATATGTCATATGTTGTAACAATTTATGTGATCTAGTTAAGCCCTGATGAGGCTACTTAGAGGTTTAACCCTTGAACGAGCTTAATAAATGCTTTTTCTTTGATGAAATTGCCGGTTTGAGCTACGATAGCACACTTTGCACATGCCTACACTTTAGCATGTTATTTACACCAATCCAGGGACATGCGAATCTTAATTCAGTCATCATATACTTGTATACTTGTTTGATTTCTTTCAAATTGCCGGTTTGAGCTACGATAGCACACTTCTCTTACCTTTCCTTGTTTATTTGCGATACTTATTGAGTTGGTTGTACTCACACTATTCCATGCAGCTCGTGTGCAGATCCAGGCAGTTCCAGGCTCGGTGGTTGTTGATCGTGGAGTTTCTACTTGTTCGGAGATTATCGAGGTAGCTGCTTTGGTGTCCACATACCTTGACTCTCCTCCCCTATCTTCAGTTTTATTTATTCAGTTCTACTTTCTAGACAATTTATCAGACTATGTCATTATATAGATGCTCATGTACTCAGTGACACCCTTTCTTTGGGAAACTTCAGTATTGGGTTGTGACGATTTTATCCAGTATTTATGAGATTTTTATGTACTTAAACATGTTTAGTATACTCTAAATTTGAAAGTGTGTGTAATGTCTAAGTTGTCGACTTGCCTAGTACCATGATAGGCGCCATCACGACAAGTGAGTTTTGGGTCGTGACAAGTTGGTATCAGAGCCTAGGTTACATAGTTCTCATGTGTCATGAGCAGGTTTAGTAGAGTCTTGCGGATCGGTACAAAGACGTCTATACTTATATTTGAGAGGTTGCCGAACCCTTACGAAAAGTTCACATTCTTGTATTCTTGTCATGCGGATTCGTTGATTCTGGGAACAAAAACTTCTGTATTCTCTCACAGATGGTGAGGACACGTTCTACCGAACCGGAAGGACGGCTAGGGCCACCAGAGGCTGGTGTCGCGGTAGAGGCTGAGGTGCATCTCGTACAACAGATACAGTAGCACCTGCAGATTCACAAGTTGCTCCAGCTCAGGAGAAGGTTTCGGATGGGGTTGAGCCAGTGGGGCCAGCTCAGCCACCATATGTGCCTATTGTGATTCCAGCCCTTTAGGAGGTTCTGGCTCAGATATTGATGGTTTGCACAAGCCTTGCTCAGGCAGTTTCTATTCAGACCACGCCACCCACTTCTCAGGCCGGGGGAGGTACTCAGACTCCCGCCGTGCGCACCCCAGAGTAGGTGATGCATGGACTTCAGACACCAGGGGTACTACTAGCCCAGCCAGTTGTAGTTGCTCAGGCCCAGGTGGGTCCCGCTATGAATGTTGATGAGCAGAAGAGACTAGAGAGATTTGGGAGACTCCAACCTCCATTATTCAGTGAGGTTGAGTCAGACGATGCCCAGGACTTGTTGGATAGGTGCCAATGGATTCTTCGTATGACAGGTATTCTGGAGATCAGTGGGGTCTTATTTACTACTTTTCAGTTCTGGGGCTGCCTTCAGATGGTGGGAGGCCTATGAGAGGCGTAGGTCAGTCGGTGCAACTTCACTTTCATGACATGAGTTCTCCGTTCTCTTTTTGGAGAAGTTTGTGCCACAGACCCGCAGGGACGAGCTGCGTTGGCAGTTTGAACAGTTGCATCAAGAGGGCATGTCTGTGACCTAGTATGAGATGGGGTTTTCAGAGTTGGCTCGTCATGCGATTTGGTTGGTTCCCACTGAGAGGGAGAGGATTAGAAGGTTCATTGATGACCTCACCTATCAATTGCGTTTTTTATGACTCGGGAGAGTGTAACAGGAGCTACATTCGAAGCGATGGTTGATATTACTCGGCGACTAGAGATGGTGCGGAGTCAGGAGCGTGAGGAGAGGGCGGCCAAGAGGCCTCGTGGATTGAGTGGTTTTAGTTGTGTTTCTTCTAGGAGTCAGTCCCACCACACCATGGGTCATCTTATAGGCCCGCTCATATGGCTTGTCCAGCTCATCGTGGTGCATCAGTTAGCCACATTTCTTACAGTACTTGCTCGGGCCAGTCTTCATTCAGTGTACTACAAGCGCAGAGTTCTCACCATGCTTCGTCTCCTCAAGTTTCTATAGGCAGTTCCTTGGGTTGTCAGGAGCAGCAGCTCCGTCAGAGGAGGGTTTGTTTTGAGTGCGGGGAACTTGAGTCATCTCAAGAGGGATTTCCCTAGATTGTTGAGTGGGGTTCCACAACAGAGTTCTCGGACGATGATACTAGCACCACCATCTACTTCACCACCCACCCAGGTAGCTCAGGACGGGTCCCGGGTAGATAGAGGTCGCCCTAGAGGGGGAGGCCGACTAGGTGATGGTAAGGCTCAATTTAATGTTAATCCTGCCAGGCTAGAGGCTGTTTCTTTAGATGTAGTGATCACATGTATTGTTTTAATGTGCCGCAGTGATGCTTCCACATTATTTGACCCTGGTTCCCTTTATTCATATATATCATCTTATTTTACTTGTTATTTGGATCTACCCTGTGAGTCCTTAGTTTCACGTATTCATGTCTCTACGCCGTTGGGGGATACTATTGTTGTGTACCATGTATATCGGTCGTGTGTGGTGACTATTAGGGGATTGGAGACCAGAGTTGATCTCTTAGTGCCTAGTATGGTCGATTTCGACGTGATCTTGGGTGTGGATTGGCTGCTCTATGTCATGCTATTCTGGATTTTCACGCTATGACCGTGACGTTGGAGATGTCGTGTTTGCCAAGGATTGAGTGGAAAGACTCTCTAGATTATGTTCCCAGCATGGTGATTTCTTATTTGAAGGCCCAACGGATGGTTGGGAAGGGTTTTTTGTCGTATTTTTCCTTTGTGAGGGATGTTGGTGCTGATACCCCTACTATTGATTCTGTTTCGGTAGTTTGAGACTTTCTAGATGTATTTTCTGCAGACCTGCCGGACATGCCACCCGACAGAGATATTGACTTTGGTATTGATTTGGTGCCGGACACTCAGCCATTTCTATTCCTCCATATCGTATGATACCAGCAAAGTTGAAGGAATTGAAAGAGAAGCTTCAAGAACTTCTTGATAAGGGGTTTATTAGGCCTAGTGTGTCGCCTTGGGGTGGACCGATTTTGTTTGTGAAAAAGAAGGATGGTACTATGTGGATGTGCATTGACTATATGCAGTTGAACAAAGTTACAATCAAGAACAAGTATTATTTATCGCGTATTGATGATCTATTAGACCAACTTCAGGGAGCGAGGGTGTCTCTAAGATTGATTTGAGGTCTGGGTATCACCAGTTGAAGATTGGGGACTCGGATATTCTAAAGACGACATTCAGGGCCCGATATGGTCACTATGAGTTCCTTGTGATGTCTTTTGGGCTGACCAATTCCCCAACAACATTCATGCATTTGATGAATAGTGTATTTCACCCATATCTCAACTCGTTTATCATAGTATTCATTGATGATATCTTGGTGTACTCACGTAGCCAGGATGAGCATGCCTAGCATTTGAGGATTGTATTACAGCGGCTGAGAGAGGAGAAACTTTACGTCAAGTTCTCCTAGTGTGAGTTTAGGCTTAGTTCAGAGGCGTTCTTGGGGCACATAGTGTCAAGTGAGGGATTAAGGTGGATCCAAAGAAGATAGAGGCGGTTTAGAGTTGGCCTAAATCGTCCTCAACTACTGAGATTCGGAGCTTTCTCGGCTTGGACGATTATTATCGTTGCTTCATGAAGGGTTTCTCGTCTATTGCATCGCCTTTGAGAAAATTGACCCAGAAGGGTGCTCCTTTCAGGTAGTCGGATGAGTGTGAGAAGAGCTTCCAGAAGCTCAAGACTGCCTTGACCACAACTACTGGAGTTTTGTCTTCAACTTTTGGCTCTTATACAATGTATTGTGATGCTTCTCGGATTAGTATTGGGTGTGTCTTGATGTAGGAGGGTAGAATGATTGCTTATGCTACGAGTCAGTTGAAGCCTCATGAAAAGAACTACCTTGTTCATGATTTGGAGTTGGCAACCATCGTTCATGCATTGAAGATTTGGAGGCATCACCTCTTTGGTGTGCCTTGCGAGGTATTTACAGATCATCAGAGTCTCCAACACTTGTCAAACAAAAGAGTCTGAATTTGAGACAACAGAGATGGTTGGAGCTGCTAAAGTACTATGATATCACTATTCCGTATTATCCGGGGAAGGCTAATATGGTGGCTGATGCCTTGAGTAGAAAGGCAGTGAGTATGGGTAGCCTTGTATTTATTCCTGTTGGTGAGAGACCACTTGCGATTGATGCTCATGCCTTGGCCAACTAGTTCATGAGGTTAGATTTTTCATAGACCATGCGGGTTCTGGCTTGTGTGGTTTCTCGGTCTTCCTTATATGATCGCATCAAAGAGCCCCGGTATGATGATACCCATTTGCTTGTCCTTAAGGACATGGTTCATCATGGTGATGCCAAAGATGTTACTATTGGGGATGATGGGGTGTTGAGGATGCAGGGTCGGATTTGTGTGCCTAATGTAGATGGGCTACGTGAGTTGATCCTTGAAGAGGCCTACAATTTGCGGTATTCTATCCATCCGGGTGCGACAAAGATGTACCAAGACTTGAGGTAGCATTATTGGTGGAGGAGGATGAAGAAAGCTATAGTGGGGTTTGTTGCTCGGTGCCTAAATTATCAGCAGGTGTAGTATGAGCATAAGAGACCGGGCGGATTGCTTCAGAGGCTTGAGATTTCGGAGTGGAAATGTGAGCGTATCACCATGGATTTTGTAGTTGGGCTCCCACGGACTTCGAGGAAGTTTGATGCTATTTGGGTGATTTTGGATTAGTGACCAAGTCCACGTATTTCATTCCAATTTGGACTACGTATTCTTCAGAGTGGTTGGCTGAGATATACATTCGCGAGTTTGTTCTCCTTCACGATGTGCCGGTGTCCATCATTTCAGATAAGGGCACACAGTTTACATCTCAGTTGTGGAGAGAATTGTAGAAAGAGCTAGGCACACAAGTTGAGCTGAGTACAACCTTTCACCCTTATACTGACGGATAGTCTGAGCACACTATTCAAGTGTTGGAGGATATGCTACGGCGCTTGTGTTATAGATTTTGGGGGGTTCTTGGGATCAGTTTCTGCCGCTCATAGAGTTTGCCTACAGCAACATCTACCAATCGAGTATTCAGCTGGTACCGCATGAGGCTTTGTATGGGTGATGTTGTTAGTCTCCGGTAGGATGATTTTAGTCGGGCGAGGCTAGGCTATTGGGTGTTGACTTGGTTTAGGATGCTCTGGACAAGGTTAAATTGATTCAGGTTCGACTTTGCACGATACAATCTAGACTAAAATGTTATGCCTATCAGAAAGTTCTTGATGTTTCTTACATGGTATGGGAGACGGTAATGCTCAAGGTTTCACCCATGAAGGGTGTTATGAGGTTCAGGAAGAAAGGAAAGTTGAGCCCTCGGTATATTGGACCGTTTAAGGTGCTTCAAAGGATTGGAGATGTGGTTTAGAAGCTTGCCTTGCCGCCTAGTCATACAGTATTTCATGTTGTTATGGTCCAGAAGTATGTCGGCGATCCGTATCATGTTTTGGGTTTCGGCACAGTTCGGTTGGATGATGATTTGACTTATGATGTGGAGCCAGTGGCCATTTTGGATCGGCATGTTCAAAAGTTGAGGTCAAAGCACATAGATTCAGTGAAGGTGTAGTGGAGAGGTCATGCAATTGATGAGACTACTTGAGAGACCAAGCAGAAAATGCGGAGCAGATATCCACGCCTATTTGAGACTCCAAGTACGTTTCTAGACCCGTTCGGGGATGAATGTTTGTTTGGGGAGGGGGGGGGGATGTAACGACCGGGCCGGTCATTTTGAGTTTTGTAGCCCCGTTCCCCTATATACTACTTATTTTGTGCTTAATTGTTGTTATGTAACTTGCCGAGGTAGTTGATTCGGTTTCAGGGATGTTTCAGAATGCGATGAGACACTTAGTATCAATGTTGGGGGCTTAAGTTGAAAAGGTTGACCAGATGTTGACTTATGTGTAAACAACTCGAAAATGGAGTTTTGATGATTCCGATAGCTTCGTTTGATGATTTTGGACATAGGAGTGTGTCCAAATAGTGATTTGGAGGTCCGTATTTGAATTAGGCTTGAATGGATGAAAGCTGGAAAATTAGAAGCTTTTGAAATTTAGAAGTTTGACTGAGAGTTTGACTTTGTGGTTACCAGGCTTGAATTGGGGTTCGTGGAGTTGGAGTGGGTCTGTGGTGTCAATTATGACTTGTGTGCAAGCTTTGAGGTCAATCAAACTTGATTTGATAGGTTTCAGCATCGATTGTTGAAACTAGAATTTCTTAGTTTTCGTTAGGCTTGAATTGAAGTGCGATTAGTGTTTTTGATATTGCTTGATGTGATTTGAGGCCTCGACTAAGCTCGTATCGTGATTTAAGACTTGCTCGTACATTTGGTTGAGGTTCCGTGGGCCTGGGATGGGTTTCAGATGGTTAACAAATTAAATTTTGGGCGTGGAAGACTATCGAAGATTGCTGGTGTTCAGGTCTGGTTTCCTTATACGTGATCACGTGGGAAGGTCCGCGATCGCGTAGGCTAATTTGGGCATCTGAGGGTTTTTGTCTATGCGATCGCGTGTTCTGGTATGCGATCGCATAAGCTGGGGAATCAGTGCACTGCGCACGCGTGGGCTAAGCAGCGTGTGTGAAGAGGAAATAAGACAAGAGCTGGCCACACGCGTTATTCTATGCGAACACGTGAGTCTATCCGCGATAGCATAGTCCTGGGAAGCCTATGATTTGTGTTCGCGTGAGTTTGTACGCGATCAAGTAGAGGAAGTTCTGGGGGTAGTGGAGTTTGTGCTTCGTGATCGTGAAGGTTTTCGCGCGATCGCGAAGATGGGACATCTAGGCAGAAATTAAATATTTCAAAAATGAGGGTTTAAGTCATTTTACAAAATTTGACTTTGCGAGCTCAGTTAGAGGCGATTCTTGGAGAGAAATCAAGGGAGTGATATGGGTAAGTGATTCTTACTTAGTGTTGTTTAAATTCCATGATTATATCTTTGATTTCCTCTTTTAATTAGTGATTTGGGTTGAGAAATTGGGGAAAAATGAAAAAAACTTCTTATGCCAAATTTTGGGGATTTGAGCGAGATTTTGATATCGAATTTGAGTAATTTTGTCATGGTTTGACTCGTGGTTAAATGCGCATTCGAATTTTGTAAATTTTATCTGATTCCGAGATGTGGGATTGGGAGTTTACTTTTTGACTTGTTTAAGAATTTAGCATTTTTATATGGAATTGATTCCTATAACTTAAGTTGATTGTATCAAATTGTTTGTGGCTAGATTCAAGGCGTTCGGAGGCCGATTCGCGAGGCAATGTCTTTCTCGCAGAGTGATTCGATTTTCTTGAGGCAAGGTCTTTCTCGCAGAGTCCAACTGCCAGAACATATCACATTCTACGTCACTATGATCTAAGGCTGGCTAGATGATCTGCCAATTTATTACCCTCTCTATAAGTGTGTGACACTTTATAATTGATTCCCTCCAAAAGTATCATAATGTCCTCAACTTGCTCAGCAATGATCCATGGTGACTTCCATGATCCATCTATGATTTTTTGAAGCAGCATCGAATCAGTTTCAAGCCACACGAGTACACTGTTGATTTCTGCATAATCTCAATGCTGCAACCACTGCCTTTGCTTCAGAAACTGAGTTAGTTGCTTCTCCTATTTCTTTCCCTTCTGCCCACAGAATATCCCCCACATCATCTCTAACACAGAAACCAATCGGACTTCTCTCACGATTACCCCTGGAAGCCCCATCTGAATTGACTCTAACCCATCCTTCTCCTGGTAATTCCCACATAACTTTGTTCACTTTCAGTTTAGGAGTATAATTATCCATCACTGTCAAAAGCTCATGCCATTTGTGTGGAACATTGCTAATTCCTGGTTTTCTCACTATCACCAGTGCTTGGAGTGTTGATGAGATTTGATATATTACCCTGCTAGTTGAAACTGCATCTCCATACTTCCTGCTGTTTCTCCTTTTCCACAATTCCCAAACTATGCATGATGGTAGATCTTGAAGAATTGGCTTAAGCCTAGGACAAACTCAAGTTGTCCAACAACTAGTTATTGCCTGATGCATATATTCCTTCCAATGCAATTCCTGCCCTCGAAAGGATGTACCTCTATACAATTCTTGCTGTCTCAGATTTAAAGAATAGATGTTGATGTGATTCTTCTTTTGGTTGATCACAACACCAACGTTTCGAGGGCATGCGATAACCTAATCTCTTCATGAAATCATCCAATGGAAGCTTTGCTCTCCATACTTTCCACATGAAAAATGTTATTTTGAATGGAATCCTCTCACCCACATCATCCTGTATGCTATCTTAGGATCATCTCTTCTTCTTAAGTATTCCCAAGCTGTCCTTAAATAGCCTCTAGATTCCAACATCCAATAAGGTATATCAAGTACCTCTTTAGTTACAGGAGGCTTCATATTTTCTATGATATGGATTGCATATTCCTCTGATAACACTTCAAATAACTTGTCAACATTCCAGTTCCCTTCTTCCACCACATCATATACATTGTGAACAGACTCATCAACACCAAATTCTTGAGGAACTAAGAAATATAGATCTCCTAAACCTATCCAATTATCATACTAGAAAAATGAGGAGCCCATCTTTGTATGCCACATAGTTTGATTCTCTATCAAGTCTCTACATTCCAACATCCTTCTCCAAATGTGCGATCCTCTCCTCCAAGGATCAATGACAGAATTCATTTTCTTGCAATACTTCTGGCACACAAAAGAGCTCCATAGGCTAGGTTTTGTTCTGTAGTTCCACCATAGTTTGCAAAACAATGCCTTTGCAACATCATGTAAAGATCGAAAACCAATCCTCCCTTCCTCAGTTGGCATGCATAATGTAGTCCATGACGCCCAATGTTTGTTGTTGCCTTTCACTGAACTGCTCCAGAAAAACTGAGCAAATATCTTATGTAGCTTAATCACATTATTAGGGGGATTTACTGCTGACAGTAAGTGAATAGGTACAGACTGTAGTACATGAGAAATTAGAACAACTCTACCTCCTATTAAGAGAATCTTTCCTTTCCACGCTTGTAACTTGTCCATCACCTTGGTAATCAATCCTTTATAATACTCCATTTTTCTCCTCGCGTAAAATATAGGGCACCCCAGGTATATGATGGGAAAGTCCTGTCTTTTGATCCCAGTAACTCTTTCAACTTTATCTGCTACCTCTGTGTCTATTAAGTGATGCATATAGACAGCTGATTTGTTCTTGCTTACAAGCTGTCCAGATGCTGCTTCATACTCTGCCAACACATCCATGATTAGCCTCAATGATGTAGCATCCGATGATGAAAAAATGATTGTATCATCTGCGTATGCTAAGTGGTTAATTTTTGGACTCCACTTGGGAAGTCCAAAGCCACGAAAGTACCAATTCAAATGTAGAGAATTGAGACCCCTCGACAGTGCTTCAACAACAAGCATAAATAATGTAGGTTACTATGGATCTCCTTGCTTGACACCTCTCGACGATTTGAAGAAACCATGTGCCTGACCATTTATAAGGACTGAGTACCAATTATTTGAAACTAACCCATATATCATGCCAATGAATCTCTCACCAAATCCCACTTTCCTTAGTACCTTAGTTAGAAACAGCCACGACAGCCTGTCATATGAATTTGTCATGTCGAGCTTTATAACTACATTTGGTCCAGCCTTTATTCTAATTCCAATGTCTGTTATGATCTCATGTGTCAAAAGAATGTTTTCCACGATGCTTCTTCCTTTCACAAATCCATCTTGTTCCTCAAAAATGATGTTAGGCAGCAGTCCCACCAACCTTTCATGGATTACCCTCGATATGACTTTGTTTGAAAAGTTGCTTAAGCTTATTGGACTTAAGTCCGAAAATGTTGTCACCTCTTTCTTCTTAGGAAGCAGGACAAGATTAGTGTGTGTAACACATTTTGGGAGTTAATGGCCATTAAAGAAGGTTCTTACCATGTCAAACAAATCATTTCCTATTATATCCCAACAAGTTTGGTAGAACATTCCTGTATAACCATCTGGACCTCCTGCACTATCTCATTCAATCCACAAAAAAACATTTTTTACCTCTTCTTTAGTTGGCTGCTTGATCAGTTCTTCATTTTGCTCAATGGTAATAAGTGTAGGCACATGGTTTATGATTTCAAATCTGCTCGGTACTGTTGCTTCTGTGAATTGATCTTCATAGAATTTCACAGCTTCTTCAGTGATTTCCTCGTCTTGCTCAATCCAATCTCCCCTACTGTTTTGAATTCTATTTAACTGTAACCTTTTCCTTTTACCTTTAACTTGTGCATGAAAGAATTTAGTATTCCTATCTCCATGTTTGAACCAGTTCATCCCTGCCTTCTGTTTCCAGTACTTCTCCTCCAAAGCTAATAATTTGATTAATTCTGCCTGCACCTTTTGTAATCTTTCTCTATTCATCTTGTAGGATGAGATTCGAATTCAGCTTCATGAACCATAACTACCTCCTCAAAGCTGGCTATTTTCTGGAAAATATCTCCAAATGTAGCTCTGCTCCATATTGACAAGGCCTTCTTTAATTTCTTAAGCTTGTAATTGAATAGAATAAATGGACTAGCACAGAAATCTGCAGCCCAGGTTTCCTTCACAATTTCCTTAAATGATTCATGTTCAGTCCAAAAATTTAAGAATTTAAAAGGCTTCTTCACAGGGGCAGTCTCTAAGTCACACTTCAGTTGCATAGATATATGATCAGATCCTATTTTTGGAAGATGTGTGACTTCAATACCTGGGTAAGTTTGTTGGAATTCATCATTGGCTAGACATCTGTCCAATATTTTGAAAATACAGTCTTCTTCTGCCCTTCCATTCCACCATGTGAAAATACTACCCTTGAATCCCAGATCAATCAAGTTGCATGTATTAATACAGTGCCTAAAGTCAACAATCTCGTTTATGTGTACTGGTAGACCCCCAAACTTTTCCTCTTCATCCCAGATGACATTAAAGTATCAACCTATAAGCCATGGCACATCCATATCCCTTGCCACTGCATACAATGAATCCCATGACTCTATCCTCTCGATGGAATCACATTTGGCATACACCAGTGTAAGAACCATTTCAACATGGGATTTTGTACGAACTAATCTTAAGGTCAACTGTTGTACCATATTATACATAACAGTGACCTCAAATACTTCATCCACGAATGCCCAAATCTTGTTTGAAACATTTGAAAATGCTTGTGCAAAACCAATTCTACTTCTGTATCTCTCCATTTTTCTAACTTGTTGCTTAGGTTCCATTAGCCCAATAAATTGATAGTGATGCTGCCTATGAATTTTGATTAACCTTTCAAATGCCTGTTGAGTGTTAACTGACCTTATATTCCATATAAGAGCATCTATTACTGATTATTAGATTTGGTCAATGTTCTCCTTGTTTGAACTCCTGCTGTCACTGTTGTATTCTCTTTTTGCTGTTTTTTCCTTCCTTTTGCTACTGACTCTTCCTTCTCCATATGTCTAGGTGATAAGTCTTCTTGCCTTGCAACATTTAGGAAATTCTGATCAGTAGATTCTTGGTCCATGTCTTTGCCTATTCTGTCATTTTCCTCTCCTGCATCAATTCCATCTCATCTCCTAATATAGTCACAAAATTTGAGTTGATGTTTTTTGCCATTAATGCTTGCTCTTCTCCTTTTTTCAACAGTTTCAACTTTTGATTTTCCAATGGAACAGTACTCATGTGTTGACCTGTTGATTGTTTATTCCTTTTCTCCTTTACAGTTTTGTTTGTCACCTTACAACTATCCTTGATTATTGCATACTGCCCTGTATCTGCAGGTTCTTGTGTTTCACCTGCTACTGCTGTATTCAGTTCCTTACCAGTGCAGTCTTCTTGTGTTGTTGATTTCTTCCCCTTGCCTGCTTCCTGAACATCTGTTTCTTTTTCACCATTTGTGTTACTATACTCATTCTTATTGTTAACAATAGGCTCTCCATTTACACTTTGCTCTTCGCCATCTTGATCATTATCATCTTCGATTGGCTCCTCATCTATTGGTGCTCCTTCAGGAACTTCATCCTCTTCTATTTGATTAGACCAAAGTCTTCCTCCACTCCAGTTAATTCTCTCATTCACCTTAGGGAATTTAGCTCTACCATCTTGTTTTTCAGGAGACTTATCTTCTTCCTTGTCCACCAATGTGTCCTATGATGTTATATCCTGGCAATTAATCCCTACTTCATTTTTGTTAAATGTTCTTTGAACCCACTGAGTAGTTGATTCTTTAACTGCAACTGTCTCTTTTTCTTTCCCCTTCTGATTATCTCTGTTCTGATCAGTAGCTGATCTCCTTCCTGCTGAGTTAGGGATAAATTCTGGTGCTGTAGGTCTCAGAACTCCTACTGACTGGGTTGTTGCTTTTGGAATTTGTTCTTGTGAACCATGTTCTGCATTGACTGTCTTTTGAATTTGCTTCTTTGATCCTCCATCTCCCAACGCAGCCTTAGGTATTGGGTTTTTTTTATCATGCTGTATCACTTCCTGCCCATCAGGCACAATTGCCAACAACTTATCTTGCCCAATTTTTTGTACCTCAACATTAGTTTGCCTTTGAGATTCCTGCACCCCTCTTCAATTTCTAGCGCAACAAATTTGTTTCCAATCTGCACCTGCTGTCTTACACCTTCCTCCACTGGTACTATTTCTTTCCCAATGATTACTTGATCTGCAATATGGTTATTGATCTTCTTTGATCTATTATCTATAACCTCTTTCCATTGCTCCTTGCCTTTTCCTTGTACGTTACCTACCACCTTCCCACTGGACAAAACCATTAAAGTGCCTTGCTGATTCCCATTAGATGGGACAGTAAACTGTTCAATTTGCTTTACAATTGCAGTGCCATTTTCATCCCCTGCTTGCTGCTCATCTATCTTGTTATCCATCAATTTTGGATGAAGCCTCCAGCACTCCATCATGTCATGTCCTTGAAATTTGTACTCTTTGCAATATTTTGGTAGGTAATCATACTTAATTGTGACCCATTCAGTTCTCAACTCACCCGTAGCTTCATTATCAATATCCATACGAACCTTCTTAGGTAATTCAACCATTAAGTCAACCAATACTTTTACTCGCGCACAACTTGGCCTAGTTTTGTTAATGGTTGGCATCTCAAGATATAGTGGCTTCCCCACAGCTGACGCTAGTGAAAATAAGCACTCTTTGACAAAAAAGGTTGGCAACAAATTAGGGAATGAAATCCATGCCATCACCTTAGAGGTCTCTTCTCCGACCTTAAATTTATGGTCATAAATCAGTGTTCTCAACTGGTATTCACGTCCAACCTTGTCCTTAACATAATAAATGATTTTTGACGTAAAATTAATGAACTCTTGCCATAACGTCATTCATATCAATACATGACTGTCTCTAAGATATCCAATGTTGCATTCACTTTTTATTCCACATTGAATGTGAATGATTCGATGTAACTCGTTGAGCTCGGGCCATCCATATGAAAATTTACATACTACAGCGTATTGTAAACCTTCAATCACATTCATTCTCACAATCTCCTCTTCCGTAAACTTCACTGTAGGCTGTCCATAAAGGAGATTAGCACGACACAATTGGATTGGTTCAACAACACTCGCTCTATCTTGCATGGCACTGTTTAATGTTGTTGGCTTAAGAATTTTTGAGTAACCCAATGGCTGAACAATATCGTTTGTGATCATGGAGGGTTGGGCAGTGTTGGGTGAGACGTGGGGTGGATGACCAGCCGTTGGCAGAGGCTGTCCGCCGGCTGGCGAGGCCATGGCTGTGTACGATGAAGTTCACACGTATGTCGTCTCCAAGTCGCCAGAGCTGGGAGCTCTCAATAATTATGTTTCCCCATTGATTTTCCCACCTAGATTGTGTGGTTTTAAGGTGTAATTTGGGGGTTTAAGGCTAGGTATTTGGAGAGTTTAAACTGGGTATTAGGGTGTCGATTTGGTGTTGGATTTTGGTATATTTGGTATGGTTAGACTCGTGGCGAAATGGGTTTCTGAATTTTGTGACTTTTTTGGATTTCAAGACGTGGGCCCGTGGGACGAATTTTAGTGGACTTTTGGACTTTTAATTAAAATCTTAGTAATTTTATATGGAATTGATTCCTTTAGCTCATGTTGATTGTATCGAACTATTTGTGGCTAGATTCGAGGCATTTGGAGGCCGTTTTGCGAGGCAACGACTTGTTGGAGTAGAGTTTCGCACAGTTTGAGGTAAGTAACACTTCTAAGCTTGGTTCTGAGGGTATGAAACCCCGAATTTTGTGATTATGTGAATGGTGTGAGGTGACGCATGTGCTAGATGACAGGCATGTAGGCGTGCACCATGTGAATTATGACTTAGTCGATTCCACAAAACTGTGTAGCTATCTTATCTGAACATCTTTACTTTACTCTATGTGATAGAGCACTTGAGCTGTAATTCATGCTAGAAATCATGTTTAGGATGTATGCTGGTACTATTGGGACCCACAATGGTTGTACTTTGCTATTGAACTAATTGCCTAATCCGTCAATTTGTACTCAATCACAGTTATTATGTCTCAGTCTCTGTTGTCTTTACATGTTATATCATATCATCATTTGTGGGTTGAATATAATGATTCTGGTGAGCTCGAGAGACTGGAGAAGTTATTGGCTGAGTGAGGCTGAGGGCCTATTATGAGTGGTATTTATGGGATCAAACTGCACGTCGCAGTAGGTTTATTGATTTATGCCAGGATTTGGCTTATTATAAAGCTTGGGCCGGATCGGCCCCTCCGGAGTATGCACACACACAGTAGGCGCAATGCTAGCAGTTATGACATTTGGACTGGATTTGCCCTGTTATATTTGTATGTGGGCTGTATCTGACCTAGGCGGGATCTGCCCTATTATGTGGTAAGTTTTGTTGTGAAATCTGAAAGCATGTCTAAGTTCTTGTTGAAAGCATGTCAAAATTCTTGTACATTCACTTGTAGAATATAAATATTTGAGATATCGTTGTCATATTTTCTGTAACTTTTTGTACTATTAAATGTCGAAAGTGAACCGTAATAATCAGACTTGTCACTACTTTCAGTCCAAAGTTATGATTTGTTACGTATTGAGTTGGTTGTACTCATGCTACACCCTGCACCTCATGTGCAGATCCAGGTGCTTCCGGTTACGGCGATTGTTTATTTGTAAAGGCTAGACCTTCGAAGATTATCGAGGTAGCTGCTTGGAATTCGTAAACCTTGACTCTCCTCCCTTATCTTTCAGTTTATTTATTCATTTTTACTTCTAGACAGTGTACTAGACTTAGTCATTTCGTAGATGCTCTTGTACTCAGTGACACCCCGATTTTGTGAAGAATATATGTATTGAGTTATGATTTCCTATCCTGTTTTAAGAGATTTTCCTTATTTAAATTGTTTTAGTATGTTTCAAAGATTTAGAGTGTTGGAAATGTCTGAATAGAAGGCTAGCCTAGTACCATGATAGGTGCCATCACGACGAGTTTGTTTTGGGTTGTGACAAGTTTGTATCAGAGCCTAGGTTACATAGGTCTCACGAGTCATGAGCAGGTTTAGTAGAGTCTTGCGGGTCGGTTTAGAGACATTTGTACTTATCTTTGAGAGGCTATCGAACCCTTAGGAAATTTCACATTCTTGTATTCTTGTCGTGCGGATTTGTTGATTCCGAAAACTAAACTTATGTTATTCTATTCTCTCAAAAAATGGTGACGACACGTGCTACAGGACAGGACGGACAACCACTAGTCCCACCAGCTAGGGCCACGAGTGGCCGAGGTCGCAGTAGGGACCGTGATGGAGACAAGGTGCATCTCGCACAACAACTAGAGCAACACCTACAGATCCACCAGTTACTCCAGCTCAGGAGCAGGTTCGAGATGTTGTTGAGCCAGTGGGTCCAACTCAGGCACCACCTGTTCTCATTGTGGTTCTAGGCCTTTAAGAGGCTTTGGCTTAGATTTTGACGGTGTGCACTAGCCTTGCTCTGGCATTTTCTATTCAAACCGCGCCAACCACTTCTCAGGCCGATGGAGATACTCAAACTCCCACCGCCCGTACTCTAGAGAAGGTGATGCGGGACTTCAGACGCCGCAGGTATTGCCAGCCCAGCCGTTTGCAATTGCTCAAGCCCAGGTGGGTCCCATTATGACTGATGATGAACATAAGAGACTAGAGAGGTTTGGGAGGCTTCAGCCTCCATCATTTAGTAGGCCTGCGTCTGAGGATGCCCATGACTTCTTGGATAGGTGTATGCGAATTCTTCGCACGACAGGTATTCTGGAGACCAATGGGGTCTCATTCACTACTTTTCAATTTAGTGGGGCTTCCTTAAGATGGCGGGAGGCCTATGAGAGGAGCATGCCAGTCAGTGGTACACTACTATCTCTGCATGGGTTTTCTATTCTCTTCTTGGAGAAGTTTGTGCTACCGATCCGTAAGGAGAAGCTGCTCAGGCAGTTTGAGCAGCTATGCCAGGATGGCCTATCTGTGAACCAATATGAGATGATATTTTCAGAGTTGTCTCATCACGCAGTTTAGTTGGTTCCCATTGAGAGGGAGAGGATTAGGAGGTTCACTGATGGCCTCTCCTATGTTGATACCCAATTTTGCCCTCATATATATATATACACACACACACACACACATACACACACCGTGAAGGGGTGAAGGGGTAAATGTGATAGAGACCGATGAAGAATGGGACTCGGAAGGGTCAATTGGACTCATTCAAGAAGGAGATAATACTAAAACATCTCCAGTCACTCTCAAACCTATCGTGGTGCAAACTCAGACACCAATTGAAGTTGAGGTAGCCGCACCAACTTCGTTTGAGTTTGAAGCGACAACACCCTACACCGTGATTGTAGCACCTACGCCGTCTATAAGTCTAATGCTATACCATGGGATTATGTTGCGGAAGTAAGAAGGAAAGGAAAAGAAAAAATGGAAGAAACAGGTGCAACAAAAAGGCATGACCAGAATCGGTAGGGTTTATACACCCGAGCATTTGGGAGGAACAAGCAAAGAAGATGCCTCTAAGACACCTATCATTGAGACCGGCCCAGACGATCTTCAGAGAAAGGTGCAATCAAGGAATATTCTGTAGTTAATCATTTGAACAAAACCCCTGCTCAAATATCCATTTTGTCAATGCTGCAAAACTCTGAGGCACATAGGAATGCCTTGATGAAGGTGTTGAATGAAGCATATGTACCCAATAACATCACTAGTGGAGAAATGGACAACATGGTAGGGCAAGTGTTGGAAAGCCACAAGATCACTTTTCATGAAGCCGAGCTGCCACCGGAAGGATTAAGTCACAACAGGGCACTACATATCATAGTGCAGTGTGAGGACAAATTCATTGCCAGAGTCCTGATAGATGGGCGTTCGAGTCTTAACATCTGTCCACTAACTACTTTGAAAAGATTGGGTAAAGGCCTGTACGAGATACGAGCGAGAAGTATGAATGTGAAAGCCTTTAATGGATCTCAAAGGGCCACAATTGATGAGACCAACCTTAACCTACAGATGGTCCCAACCTGGTTCGATGTTGAGTTTCAAGTATTGGATATATATGCTACATACAACCTATTGTTGGGACGACCTTGGATACATGCTGCTGGGGCCGTAGCTTCTACTCTACACCAGGACATGAAGTTTGAGTGGTACCATCAGGAAGTGATTATCCATGATTATGGAAGTAATCCCATTTATACCAATCAAATTGTTCCCATCGTCGAGAATAAAAGGAAGTTGGGTGGAGAAACATACCATCGCATCGAGCGTGTCGACGCAATTAATAGTGGAGCAGTAAGATAGAAAGCATATTGTCATGGACAGGGTATGAAACCGACAAAGGTCTCGGCAAGAATCTCCAGGGGATCACCAAACCGATACACCTAAAGCGTCATGGCACAACTTTTGGGATTGAGTATGAATACACATGGCAAGAGTATCAGAATTGATCGCCACCATAGCGTGGTCCTTATTACCCTCTAGAAAAACAAGTACAACATTTGCAATAGTCATTTCATCAAGCTGACATGATGTGGGGGTCCGAAAAAGATGAAGCTCTAGTTGGCATAAGGAATCTGTTTCTGGATGATGAAGGCATGGACTGCAGTGCGATAGTTGAGGAGGAGGGGGAGGAGGAGGAAAGCCTTATTATTCAGACCGTGGAGAAGGGATTTGTTCTCAAGAACTGGACTGGCGCACCATCAAGGGCCCGTCGAGTTCTTGGGTAGCCTGGCAATTAGCATCATTTATTTTTGAAAGCAATTTTTTGAGCATCTAAGACATTTTCAGTAATTTGTTTTAAAACGTAATTTTGAATCATCGAACTACACTTGTTTGACATTTGTTTTCTTTATTAAGGATTGTTGTTTTAGTATTTAGTATTATCCTTTACATTTTCTCTCTACAACGTTATTATTACTTATCCTGATGAATCTACGTTTGTGACATGTAATGAGACAACGCAACATAAGGATAGTGATTCAGAGGATCTAGAAGAGGATATAATACCCGAGGAAATTGTCAGAGAAGTGGAAAACTTTGAAAACAAGCCTAAGTCCAATTGGATGAGACTGAAACAGTTAATCTGGAAGACTCCAAAACAGTCAAGAAGACACGTGTAAGCATTCATATATTTCCGTCAGAGAAAGAAGAATACATCCCGTTCTTGAAAGAATATAAGGATATTTTCGCATGGTCCTACGATGAAATCCCATTCTTAACAAGATCAAGGAATATTTCTCCAAACCACTTGTCCTGGTCCCACCGGAACCTGGGAGACCTCTGCTACTCTATTTATCTGTACTAGATGGGGCTTTTGGATGTGTCTTGGGAGAACGCGACAAGATGGCAAGAAAGGAGCAGGCCATAAACTATCTGAGTAAGAAGTTCACACCCTACGAAGTGCGGTATTATCTGTTGTAGCGCACTTGCTGCTCTTTAACATGGATAGCTCAAAAGTTGAGGCATTACTTCTATGCCTACACCACATATCTCATATCAAGTTTGGATTCACTAAAATACATATTCCAGATGCCTATGGGAAAGTTAGCAAAATGATAGATACTACTAAGTGAGTTGGACATCATCTATGTAACTCGGAAGGCTGTCAAGGGGCAAGCGTTGGCGGATCATCTGGCAAAACATCCTGTAGATGGAGAATACGAACCACTGAAAACGTATTTTTCCGATGAAGAGGTATCATTTGTAGGAGAAGAAATCACCGAAGCCTATGATGGTTGGAGAATTTTCTTCGATGAAGCTGCAAACTTAGAAGGAGTGGGCATTGGAGCAGTTTTAGTGTCAGAAATAGGCCAACACTATCCGGTATATGCAAAACTCAGGTTTCCATGCACTAACAACATGGAAAAATACGAGGCTTGCATCATAGGACTCAAGTTAGTCATCGACGTGAACGATCAGGAATTGCTGGTAATTGGAGATTCCGATCTTTTGGTGCATCAGGGTTCAGGAGCGTGGCTACAAAGAATACCAAGATATTTCCATATTTGTATTATGTACAAGACTTGATTAAGAGATTCACAAAGATAAAGTTCAAACATGTTCCGAGAATATAAAATGAGTTCGCAGATGCATTGGATACTTTAATTCCATGATACAACACCAAGACAAGAACTTCATCGATCCTATCCCAGTAGGGATTCATAATCATCCAGCTTATTGTGCTCATGTCAAAGAAGAAACTGATGGAAATCCATGGTTCCATGACATCAAAGAATATTTGGCAAAAGGAGAATACCCGAAGCATGCAAATCATACTCAGAAACGCACACTCCGAAGATTATCCAACCACTTCTTCCAAAGAGAAGGAATTCTGTATAGAATGACTCCATATCTGGGGTTATTACGTTTTGTCGATGCCAAGGAAGCATCCAAATTGCTCGAAGAGATACATGCCGGAACTTGCGGACCACACATGAATGACTTTGTCTTAGCTAATAATATATTAAGAACGTGATATTTTTGGATGACTATGGAAACAAACTGCATCAGGTATATTCAAAAGTGTCATCAATTCCAAGTACATGTTGATATGACACAAGTTCCACCCAATGAACTCAACGCAACAAGTGCACCTTGGCCTTTCTACGCTTGGGAGATGGATGTCACTAGTCCAATCGAACCGGCCATTTCAAATAGGCACAAGTTCATTCTAGTGGCCATAGACTATTTCACAAACTAGGTTGAAGCCGCATCTTAGATGGCTGTAATTATGAAGGTCGTCGCAGATTTCATTCGGGATCGTATTGTTTGTCGGTTCGGGGTTCCAGAATCAATAATCACCGACAACGCCGCCAACCTTAGTAGTGATTTGATGAGATCCATATGTGAAACCTTCAAGATCAAGCATAAGAATTCCACAACATACATGCCACAAATGAATGGGGATGAGGAAGCCGCCAATAAGAACATCAAGAAGATATTAAGGATGATGGTAGATAATCACAAGCAATGGCACGAGAAGCTATCATTTGCCTTACTTGGATATCGTACCACGGTTCGCACATCAACCGGGGCAACTCCTTATTTGCTGGTCTATGGTACTGAAGACGTTATTCTCATCGAAGTAGAAATCCCTTCTTTGATAATCATACAAGAGGCTGAACTCAGTGATGCAGAATGGATACGAAGTCCCTATGAACACGTGGCTCGCATTGATGGAAAAATAATGAATGTTGTGTGTCACAGTCAACTCTTGTAGAACAGAATGTCCAGAGCTTTCAACAAAAAGGTTAGGCCTAGACAATTCACACCGGGGTAGTTGATGCTAAAGCGGATCTTCTCGCATCAAGATGAAGCCAAAGGAAATTTTTTACCCAATTAGCAGGGGCCCTACATGGTTCACAAAGTATTAACAGAAGGAGCACTTATACTTGCAGAAATGGACGGAGATATTTGTCCAAAACCTATCAATTCAGAAGCAGTCAAGAGATACTATGTTTAGAACGTTTACATTCCTTCATTGGATGTAACTTAACTACGCTTGACCTGATTTCCATTTAAGAGTGGATACGAAGGTAACCCTGTGAGTTCGATCGCATCTTAATAAAATCTTCATTTTTTCCATGATCAGAAAGTGGGGCAGAATTTTGAGGAAGACCCTTAAAATTCTAAAGCAAGTCCATCCAACTTCGTCATACGCAGAGCAGTCAAAGAGTTGTATTTAAACTGGGGCAGAATTTTGACGAGGACCCTCAAAATTTTAAAGCAAGGAGGTCGCAATGTCTCTAAAATATGTCACAATCATTGGTTCATTTAAATTACTTAATATTGCATGCTACTATATTTCAAATAACTACACTCATCAAATGCACACATATTTTTCGAAAAACTTTATTTCTATAACAGCCAGATGTTGCCCAGGGTAACTCAAATAGGATCTCAAGATAGGAGCAAAAG
This sequence comes from Nicotiana undulata, assembly GCA_005239495.1. Lineage (NCBI taxonomy): Eukaryota > Viridiplantae > Streptophyta > Magnoliopsida > Solanales > Solanaceae > Nicotiana > Nicotiana undulata. The sequence continues at coordinate 79,731 of ML241497.1, read as the reverse complement.
CAGAGTAAGAAGATAAAAGCATGAACCAACCTTCCCCTCACAAAAATCACAATTTTTCTTTGGATGCAGGCATAATAAGACAACAATATCTGTAGACGCATTAGGCCACTACCTTCAAGATAACAAAATATCTGTCACAAGCATCTCCAGCTAAGAAATACTCTACTTCCTCACTATCACTCAACGTTTTCTCGCATGAGGCTAAACACTGCCTCCTTAACAGCATAAGGCTAAGAACTGCCTTTCTTTGCATGAGACTAAGCATTGTCTCATATTTGCCTGAGGCTAAGCCCTGCCTCCTGAACTGTATAAGGCTAAGAACTGCCTTTCATTGCATGAGACTAAGCATTGTCTCCTATTTTCATGAGGCTAAGCCTTGCCTCCTTAATTGCATAAGGCTAAGCATTAGATTTCTTTGCATGAGAATAAGCATTGTCTCCTATTTGCATGAGGTTAAGCCCTACCTACTTAACTGCATAAGGCTAAGCATTGTGTTTCTTTGCATGAGACTAAGCATTGTCTCCTATTTGCGTGAGGCTAAGCCCTGTATCCTTAATTGCATAAGGCTAAGCATTGCCTTTCCTGCATGAGACTAAGCATTGTCTCCTATTTGCATGAGGCTAAGCCATGCCTCCTTAATTGCATAAGGCTAATAACTGCCTTCCTGCATGATACTAAGCATTGTCTCTCTTTGTATGAGGCTAAGCACTGCCTCCCTAATTTCATAAGGCTAAGCATTGCCTTCTTTACATGAGACTAAGCATTGTCTCCTATTTTGCATGAGGCTAAGCACTGCCTCTCCTTCTTGCATAAGGCTAAGCATTTCCTTTTCCTCAGGATTAAACGCTATCTCCAATGCGCCATCTAAGACCTAGCATTATCCTCAACTTACCCAGGGCTAAGCATTGCCCTCATCTTACCCAAGACTAAGCCTTGTCTTGTCTTGTCTTCACATATGACCAAACATCATATCTTTGCATTTCATGGGATGAAACATTGACATCTTGTCCAATGGCGTCATAGTCTGAAGGCATCATCCTCATAGCCGGAAAACACCATTCCATGGCCTGAGAATCTCTCAAAAGTGCATATCATTATTCAAAGGCGTCATGGTTCAGAAGCACCATTCTCATGGCCCGAGGAAATCATTTCATGGCCTGCGAACCCCTTATCACATGATTCTTGGCCCAGGACGTCATGTTCTAAGGACATCATCCTCACAGTTCAAAGACAACCTTCATGGTCCGAAGGGAATTTGCATCATGTTTAAATTCTCTCCATAATCCATATATACTTGCATGCATCGTGTTTTAAATTTTGCAGGTAGTCAAGGAAGTAACCGTTATCCTAACAGGATCAATCTTCGCTCTGGTTTCCATTCATAACGTTCACATCCTGCAATTATGTCAAACGTAACCAACCACCATCAGCTACCCATATTTACTCGATAACCGTTCAAATACTCGTCCTGAGATACATTCGTAATGTTTCAGACTAACATTCATGATTCCGTATAAATTAATCTGATATTGTCCTACCCTAAAGATCCCTTTCCCAAGTATACGACCATTCCTATAACAACTCTATCAGATTAATTTGCTGTTGGATCCAGAATATAACGACCCGACCGGTTCATTTGAGCATTTTCACTTCGCTCGGTTGTTTGAGGGTATGAGTAGCCCCGTATGATGTATTATGACTTATGTGAATCGTCGATTTTGGTTTTCAGGTTATTCAGAATTTATTTAGAGGAATGATTCTCAACTAGAAGCTTTAAATTTGAAAGGTTTGACCAAGTTTTGACTTTTGAGTAATTGACCCCAAATTGGATTTCTGATGGTTCCATTATCCCCGTTGGGTGAATCTGGACTTAGAAGCGCATCCGGACTGTGATTTGGAGGCCCGCAGTAAAGTTTGGCTTGAAATGGCGAAAGTTGAAATTTTTGAAAGTTTGATCAGGAGTGGAATTTTTGATATCGGCGTCGGATTTCGATTCCGGAAGTTGGAGTAGGTCTGTAAGGTATGTGACTTGTGTGCAAAATTTGAGACCAATATGACGTGATTTGATAGGTTTCGGCATCGATTGTGGAAGTTGAAGTTTCAAAGTGCAATGATTTCGAATTGAGGTGTGATTCGTCGTTTCAATGTTTTTATGTGTGTTTTGAAGCCTCGTGTGGGTTCGTGTTATGTTATATGACTTGTGGGTATAATTGGACGAGGTCCCGAGGGGCTCAGGCATGTTTCAGATTGATTTCCGATCACTTTTCTTTAATATTGCAGCTACTGGTTCTGGTGTTCCGCACATGTGATTGGTATTGTGCAGGTGCGATGGCCAGAGAAGTGACAAAGGCGTCGCAGATGGGAGATGAGATCTGGATGAGGAGTCCTACAGAAGAGGAGAAAAAGGCGCAGGTGCGGATGCGCAAGTGCGTTGAGTGGAAGCACAAGTGCGATTGTCTTCGCAGATGCAGAGTTTGACACCGCAGGCGCAGGGATGTTTGGGCAAGGTTATTTTTTGGAGAGGCGAAGTTTTACCGCAAATGCGGAAAGTACTGGGCAGAAGCTATAAAAATTGGGGGGTTTTGTTCTTTCTTCATATTTTTAGATGTGGGACACAGATTGAGGCAATTTTTGAAGCAAATTTCATCAGAAAGATTGGGGTAAGTGTTGTCTACTCTGTTTTGATTTTATTCCATGAATTTATCTTCATATTTGGCAATTGTTTGGTGAACTTTATAGAGGAAATTGAGGGTTTTGGCCTAAAGTTCCATAATATGAAGTTTTGAGTTTTGAACACCGATTTGGAGTCGGATTTGAGTGAAGCTAGTATGATTAGACTCGTAATTGAATGGGTTATCAGATTTTGTGAGTTTTGTTGGGTTATGAGGTGCGGGCCCGGGTTGGGCTTTTGGTCCAATTATGGGCTTTGATTCAAGATTTGATCTTGTATGATCGGGATTGGTTCCTTTAGCATTGTTTGATGTATTTGAATTGGTATTGGTCAGTTTCGAGCCGTTCGAAGGTCGGAACGCGTGGGATGACATCTTTGGAGCATCGCTTGTCCTGCTCGACATTGGTATTGGCTCGTTCGAGGTAAGTAACTCTTCTAAACTTAGTGATGAGAGTGTGAAACCCTGCAATATGTGTTATGTGATTGATATTTAGGTGACGCACATGCTAGGTGATGGGAGTGTGGGCGTGCTCACTTTGAATTTGGACTTTGTTGTCCCCATGGCACTTTATAGTGGCCCTATTTTGTTATGTGTTAAAGTAACCAAGCTGCCAATCATGCTAAATATTATGTTTAGGCTTTATGCTGATATTGTTTGGACCCATAGTGGTCGTTTCTTGCTGTCATCTCACTGATTTCATTGTTATTTCGTACTCATTCATACTCATGCATTCATACTATATCTCAGTCTTAGTTGTCGTTTATTGATGCATCATATCATTGTTGTCGGGATAGTTTCATGACATTGTGAGCCCATGAGTGGGACTAGAGAGATTGATGACTGAGTGAGGCTGAGAGCCTGATTATGAGTTACAGTTATGGGATCAGACTACACGCCGCAACATGTTATATTAATTTATACCTGGATCTGGGTTATGATAGCGCTTGGACTTTAGGAGCCCCTCCGGAGTCTGTACACACCCCCTAGTGAGCGCGAATGATATTACAGAGGGATGGATTTCCCTGGACATGGATTTGTCCGAAGTACTTGAAATTTGGAGATGGATTTCTCCACAAGGTTGGATTTCCCTTTTTCCTCGGTACTGGATGACTTATAGTCTGTGTTGTATATGTCCTGGGATGGATTTCCCCGGGCCGTAAGGGCCATATACAGTACCGAGTGGTTGAGCATGATGAGTGGAGAGTGTAAGATTGAGTACTCTGAGAGTGTGAGTACATGATTCATCTCTGAGATACATGGAATTTGCATGCACACATGACATACATGCATAGAGATGCATTTTTCCTCATGCTATATGGTATCACGTCATTCATGACTTATTATACATTGATATGTGGGCATAAAGAGGGATTTTATACTTCTTATCTATAAATAAAATGAATTTTTTTATTTATTGTGGAAAGGCTATTTGGAAAAAATTACAGTTTTCAAACTTACTCGTATTTTTGGCATTTTATGTATAGGATTTGAATTTTCTCACTGAGATACTTGAAAGCATGACCATTTTCTAGAACTGTAAACGAGTTGAGCAGTTATACTTCAGAGATACCTTTTTACTACTTGTATTATGCTATTACCAACTGTTATAGAATACCGGTATGAGACCAGACCTTGTGATAGTTCATCACTTCTTTCAACCTAAGGTTAGGTTTGTTACTTACTCAGTACATGGGGTCAGTTGTACTGCTACTACACTTCTGCACATTGCATGCAGATGTTGGCTGTTGTTGTTGCTGTGTTCGATGGTTGCTGGATTTGAAGATGTACCCACGTCCCTATTGCAGCTGGCTCTGTTGTTCGGGATAGCCTTATACTATAAAGTTCTGTTTATGTACTTTTCAAATAGACTATGTATTTGTTTAATTTTTGCTTTGTAAACTCTATTCTTAGAAACTTATGATTTGTACTACCAGTCCTTGGGGAATGTATAAGATTTTGATGATTCCTTTTGTTTAATTGTCTTATTAATATTAGTGGAACTGGATCGTTGTTAGTTGACTTACCTAGCGGGTTCGGTTAGGTGCCATCACGACTAGTAGATTTTGGGTCGTGACACAAAACTGCACACGACTTGATTCTCGTAACACTAGGGATTTGTAGGCAACTCAGGAACCATGGTTCGACCTCCATTTTTCAAATCACCTCATTCGGTCAAAATCGGTCATCATTTTCTTTATCCGACAACTCTTTCATCATTTCCGGGTAAAGAGGGGCTGCTTTTGATACAATTTTTCCCTCATATATTTCTCAATATATATATATATATATATATATATATATATATATATATATATGCAATTTTGTATCATTATTTAGTTTACAAATCTAAACAAGCATTTTTCATAATTTTTCATAATTTTTAGAGCTTTTAAATTGATTTTACTGCATTTAAATTACTTGAATAATTATTAATTACTCCTTCAAATTATTTTGTGATGACTTAGTTACTTAAAAATATTATTTGCACCTATAATATATGTTTCAAATGTTTTATTTAATTTCATATAATTATATTAGCATTTTTGAGCTATTTATCTAATTTTGCAATAATAGCCTATATTCATATACAAATGCTCCTTATTTATACTATTTGTGTCAAAAATAGTATTTTATATTTTCATATTTTTAAATCATTATTCTTAATCATTCTAGTGCATGAATAATTTTTTTACTCATTTACTAATTATTTTATAAGTTATTTTTGCTAAATTATATGTGTTTAAAAGGCTGGCCCAATTTTTGAGTGATTTTTCGGACCAAATTAGCCCAGTACCTTAGCCCAATAACCCCAGCCCAAATCAAACAACCCTTCTAACCCAACCCGGTCATGACCCGCTTAATTAACCCGCCCCAATCCCTCTTTAAATCCTGGCCGTTGAATTCCAAGATCAACAACCCACAATCAATCCCCCTTTTTAAATTACCCAACCCCAACCCCTAATCCTGTTTCCTTCTCACCCGCCGTCTTGAATACACCCCCCTCTCTCTGAAGAACCCTAAATCGCTGCCATTCTCTAAATCCCTCTTCTAATGGGATTCTCCTCTCATTTACTTGCCATACTAGTATTTTTCCGCTACTGGTTGATTCTCCATGGTATCGCTTAGAACTTGCCTAAACATGGCAAGTACTACTTCTTCAATTCTATCCGATTGATTCCAATCTTTTGAACTTGGGGCATATCTCGTCTACACACATTCAATACTATATTGTGTGAGTCCGATATCGTTTGGTTTTCTGCTGATTTACACTTTCCCTAAAAAACTAGGGTTTACCGGATTTCTCTCTTAATTCGATTTCAAATTGATTTGCATCTTTTCTTTCCTTATTTGTTGTTTAATTTACTCCGTTTCCTTATGTGTTTGTTCGATTTTGGACTGCTATATAAACCCCCTCATTTTCCCTTTTTGGGACAGAATTTGAAATCGATTTTCCTTCATTAAAAATTTGGGGTGTTGCTACTCTGTTGCTCTATATTCTGTATTGGCCGGCTAAAAGTCAAGGCCATTAACACCTTGTTACTTAACCTGTTCTTGGTGCGAGCATTTCCCTGAGTTCATCGAAACTCTTGGTAACTTTGACGCATTGGGATCCTGGGTTTTCTGTTGAAGTTTATTCTTTACTGTTCTTGGCTTAACTGGTAAGCCACTTGACTTTTGCAATTTTATTCTTATGTGTCCTCGACTTACTAGTGTTCTCACCCTTGAAATCCATGGCTTAGTATGTTTTGGGGTTACTTTTATGCACAATTCTGTTAACTTTCACTTGTTTTAAGTCTTTAGCATTTGCCTTCTCCTAATGCTGCTAATTCTAAGATTGTTTAAGTCTAATTTGGATAATCTGACCTCCTTAAGTTCGTTTAACTAGTATGTTGGTGCCTGAATGCTTACTTGCTTTGTCCTGAATCTTTGTAATGAATGCTTCATACTTGTAATGACCCGTGTTAGGGCTTCCTCTGTTAATTATGACACGTTTCTCTATTATTTTGTCACTCAGCTGGATCTCTCAATATCGTACCCCTCTAGTGATTGTTTGAGGTTATAGGACATTCATCTCAATTTCTTTGAACTGCCTTGATATTAGGGTGAATCTCTAACAAAATCTGGACCTTCTTTAGGTAATTAGTCTACTGTGTCAATGCTAGAATACCTACATGTGCTATTTAACATGAGCTTACTTTTCACTCTGTTCTGAATCTTTGTGACGTTTGTCTTGCATACATAATGGATTTTAACCTGTGATAAGACTTTTCTATCAACTATGATCTTGCTTCCCCGCTAATATGTCCCTCAGTATGTATTTGGCTCACTTTATTCCCTATTCCTTCAGTGATTACTTGGACTGTCATAATGTGTGCTCCCTATCACGTTTCAATGCAGTCTTGCCTCCTGATGAGAGTTAACATGTCCGTGTTATGACACTAGGATGTATATTTGGCATAATTTTGACTTCTTAGGTCTCAACCTGCTAGTATTGTGCATATGTGCATGATAACTTCTGTCAAATCTGGCGAACTTGTTCCTCCCCCTAACTCTTTCAGTATGTGGCTGTTATGTGCTACGTTGCTAAATGTTGAAATTCTGCTGAACAAGTCCTATGACCTGCTTGATTAGCTGCTCTACAAGCTCAACTTGGCTATGTTTACTTTAGGTTATAAGTGTATTCCCCCAACTTCTGTCCCTCAATCACTGTCCACACTCCCTCATTGGATACTTATGTTGTTCTGAATTTTTCATTCTTAGCCGGCTAAAAGCCAAAGCTACCTAGGTTTTATTATTTTCCTCCCTAATGTGAGCACTGCTCGGGGTCCAATTGAGACCCTTGTGAACTCTGCACACTAGGGTTTGGTCCTTATTCATTCCCTAAATCTCAAATTATTCCTATTCACCCTATTCCATCCTGTTATTTGTTGTGTACCTGAATTGGCTGATTTTAATGGTGCAACACTTGGTGCTATGGTAGAATAAACTGGCTTTGGGCTCCTCTATGGATTCCTGAGTCGTGTGTTGAATGTGGCTCTTTGTTGAAGGCCTGGGTATGATGTGTAAGAGTTGTTGAAGGCCCAGACAATGATGGGTATTTTTATTTGGGCCTGCTAGGGGTCTATTATTACTACTGTGTAACATTTGTATTTTTACTCATTATTGGTCCTGTAATAACCTTTTGTATAAACAATTGGGTGTTAAAAGGGGAAACATGTAGAATTTAATATTTATATGCAAATTGGGTAGATAACATGCCTATAGGACTTGGTAATTTATTTGCTATATGTGTTGTTCGAATACATGTGCACGATAGAAAGCACAACATTAGAAGAAGCAAACATACACACATTGTCTGCTCGCAAACCCCAAAGATGCAACTATGTTTATTGTTATGTGTTAATAGAGAACCTGCCTATAGGAATTAGTTTCTCATCGATGTTTCTGTCAATTCTCATCGCCTACTAGAAATCATGCCTATGGGATTGCAATTATTCTACTTGGCACTGCTCACATAGAAAATATGCCTATAGGATTAAGATATGGCGATAAAATGAGCTTTAAAGTGCAGTGCGTTAAAAATCCTACCTATAGTAAAAAAATTGCTCATTAATTGGTTAATACTAGACTACTCAAACACTGATTTCTGAGCATCAGTGTTAGGAGAACCTGGATAATTCTGGGACTTTCCCCAACAGACTTTGCTATACTCAACTGCGTAGATCACCTACGCATAACACATATAGGATTTATAACTTAAAGCTTTCAATAATTAGCTTGTAATACCTGTATAATACTTTCTATAAGCAATATCCTACATCTGAAATTGCCTGCGTACTTTGATTGCCTAGAAAGCATGTCTATAGGTTTAAGATTCTGGATTCTGCATATTCCTAATTTATTTGCGTGCATTTACTGCTTAAGTGTGGAGGTCAATGTCAACCTTTTATTGCTTTTATGTGAAGTCTTTATATGTTTTGTTTGTCGCCTAGTAGAGGTCCAAAACTTCCTGGACTATAGGTATGGGACGGGTAGTGCACGCGTAAGGAACGACTTAGAATTGATTTAGAACGCTCTTAGGTAAACAACTTTAACATAGTAATCGGGTAGCAGGAGATGATAGTCTATGCCCGCTGAATAATATGAGTAACACCCTATATCAAGGGAGTTACTAAATATTATTTATGTTGCACGGGGTGATCCTTTAGGCTAAAAAACTTAGGACCCCCCCTCCTTTATTTCTTTTCTGTTAGAATCAAAATAGATGTACCTGTCTATTCAAGATCTATTCATAATAAAATTCTTACATTTTGTATCCTCTTTGCTTACTTGATCACATAGACTATCCATATAATTTAAGTTCGGCCAGGACCCACAGTTGTGGACCTCGAGGAGTGCCTATCACCTTCTATTTGAGGTGACTTGAGCTCTTACCCGATCTTTGGTGGCGTTAGCTAGTTAAATTAAAGTCATTTGAAAATAGGTGCCCTAACGCACCTTAAAAATCATTAGGTGGCGACTCTCCTCTTTTAATACCTCCTTAAAAGAGTTGTCACACGTTGAAACCCAATTTTGGAAGAAAAAGAGGCGCGACAACCTATTAGTTGCATTTTGCTATGACTCGGGAGAGTGTGTCTGGTGCTCAGTTCCACGAGGTGATTGATATTGCTAGACGATTAGAGATGGTCCATAGTCAGGAGCATGAGGAGAGGGAGGTCAAGAGGCCTCGTGCATCGGGTGGATTCAACGATGTTCATTTTAGGGGTCAGTTTTACCACGATAGGGGTGTATCATCCATCCATGGTTCATACAGTGCTATACCGGGATAGTCACCTCTCAGTGCCCTCCTAGCTAAGAGTTCATCTCGTGCACCTTCAGTTCAAGGTTTATCTGCACTAGGTTGTCCTGGTAGTTATTCACGTTCTCGGGGTCCGCCTCAGTATTTGCCACTATTTACTGAGATGGGATGTTTCAAGTGTGGAGAGTTGGGTAATGAATAGGTAATATCCCTCCTTACAAGAGGTCCAATTCAGCAGAGGACTCATGCCATGACTTCAGCACCAGTTACTTCACCACCCGCCCAGTCAGCTCGGGGTGGGGCTTAGGAAGCTAGGGATCGCCCAAGAGGGGGAGGCTGTCAAGTGGTCAGGACCGACTCTGTGCTTGTCACGACCCAAATTTCCCTCCGTTGGGTATCGTGATGGCACCTAGTCTTAGGGACTAGGTAAGCCTAACAATTACTGAATAACCACAACAATAAAAGGAAAACTAACAGTCTCGATATAGAATCTGGACAGAATTTAGAAATTTTCCCAAAACCGGTAATACAAGCCATAAGCTCTACGAATCTTCTACAACTTCTAAATATAACGGTTTGTAAATAAATACAACAGTATATGACTCTAAAGCCTGCGAACGTAGCAACAGGTTACTTTGAGTCTCCTCGGTAATGATCCACTCAGCTGCTAACAATGTATATACATGGATCTGCACACAAAAATGTGCAGAAGTGTAGTGTGAGCACACCACAACGGTGCCCAGTAAGTATCAAGACTAACCTCAGTGGAGTAGTGACGAGGACTAGACAAGACACCACTGGTCTAACAAAATAAACTGACATGAATATAGAAATAACCGAACACTACATTTATCTATGACTTCACGGAGTAATTTACAACAATGACAATATAATATAGAAGGAAATTACATAAATTAACCAACGGAACAATATAAGAATACACTGAAAGATGGACAGCAAAGCAAGCCAAAACGGAAGAAAACCACAACACATAGAAAACACAAGTAACTCGACTTTGCGTCAGTTAGTTCACGTCAGACCTTAGCCACTAAAATCATTAAACTGGTGAAAACTTTTAAACAACAGTTCATATTAAAAACTTTGGAGATATAATCATTTATGTATAGAAAGATCTCCTTTGAAACATACTTTCTCTAAATGTATATATATGTACCTTTAATAAAAAGAAATACTCTAAACATAGTTTCTTTTAAAAGATGTAATTTCCAAATATACCTTCCCAATAAATGACTTCCAAATATCATTTTCTGCAAGACAAATACTTTTCAAATATACCTTCGAAATAAAAGTTCTTCTGACATAATCCCCTTCGAAACCATTACTTTTTCAATAATACTTTTCAATAAAATCTCTTGATCATAATCTCCTCAAGATTTATCTACCGGAACTCCGTCCGTAACTCAGAAATTGCCATGCAGTACAGGAGGAAATTCGAGTTTTGTCAATAATGCAGTAAGGGAACAATATGAATATCCAAATTGAAACACCGGATTAATAAAACTTAGAGAAGTGCAGTAAATATCAAACAGGAATAACGGAAATAATAATGCAAAGAGAAGTGCACGGCATCACCCTTCGTGCTTTTACTCTCGTCCTCACAATAAATAATTAGAAACAGCACGGCATGACCCCTCGTGCTTTAATATCATAACATGGCAAAACATGACTGCTCGTGCTTAAATATCATAACATGGAACGGCAAGATCCCTCGTGCTTAAATATCATAACATGGCACGGCATGACCCCTCGTGCTTAAATATCATAACATGGCACGACATGACCCCACGTGCTTAAATATCATAACATGGCACGGCATGACCCCTCGTGCTTAAATATCATAACATGGCACGGCATGACCCCTCGTGCTTTACACTCTTCCTCACCCAAATAATATCAAGAACAATATTTTGGCAAGGAAAATTAACAATAAGAACCGTAAATCACAACATCCCGGCAAGGGAGTCAACAATGCAAACAATATCATTAACAACATAAACAGTAATAGAAAACACACCATCCCAGCAAGGGAGTCAACAAAACAAACAACATCATCAACAACGGGAATAATAAGAGAAACCACACGATCCCGGCAAGGGAAACAACTATAACCAATCTCACCTAATCAGTTAACTTCACGAAATAAAACTCAGCTTAAACAAAGGCCCAGTAATAGGCAACATCAAAAAAATATCAACGATATCAATGTATATCAATTGGACCTAAGCGACACTTAAGGGAAAAATCATATAAATCACAATGTAAGACTCACGGCCATGCTTGACACCAACAAATGGATGTTCCAACTACGTCTAAACAACTATAGACTAGATGGCACTAGTTATAGTCAATTAGGCAGTGTAGGAAGAAAATATAGCATGATGATAGGAGAGGTAAAATAATCAGTTAAGTCAATTAAGATCAAATAGTTAGCGAAGGAATCCAAAAGCAAGAAATTCTAATTTAAGCAGGAAAGGATGAAATTAACAACCAAGGATTCAAATGTAACAATTACAATTCACACACAGGTAACATAAGAACCTACAAATCCTAAAAGGCCAATCTATTTGCAAATAAGTCCGAGTACGCACTCGTCACCTCGCATACACGGACTACAATCAACAAGGAAGCCTCAATCCTAAGGGGTAATTCCCCCACACAAGGTTAGGCAAGATACTTACCTCAAAGACGACAACCCGGTACTCAAAAATGAACTTCTCGGGCGGAAAGACCTCCGGACGGCTCAAAATCAACTAAAACAACTTCAAAATACACATAAAACGTGTAAGGAATGATTCCGAATAATAAAGTTTCAATCTTTACAAAATTATGAAAATCGATCCAAAAGTCGACCCCTGGGCCCGCACCTCGGAACCCGACAAATTTTACAAAATCCGATTACCCATTGTGATACGAGTTCAACCATACTAATTTTATCAAATTCCGATACCATTTGGTCCTTCAAATCACGATTTTTCATTTTAGAAGTTTTCTTTCAAAACCCACAATTTACTCAACCCAAAACACAATTTAAATGATAAAAACATGAACTAACTCATGAAATATAATTGATTCTAGTGGAAGAATACTTACCCATTCGATTTGTGTGAAAAACCCTCAAAGAATCGCCAAAAATTGAGCTTTAGAAGTTAAAATATGTTTAAAATGGTGAAACCCCGATTTTGAAATTATAAACTGTTCTGCCCAGATTTTTAATGAATCATGATCGCGTAAAAGAAATATTTTGCTGGACCAAGGTGTTCTATGCGATCGCAAGACCACAAATGCAATCACGTATAAGGAAAAAAAGGGTTGTTGGCCAGTGCATTACGCGATCACGAGCTAGGTAATGCAATCGCATAAGGGAAAACAAACGCTGGGCCTAGGGTTACCTTACGCGGTCGCGATAGAGGGTGTGCGATCGCGTTTAAGAAAAGAACTGGCCTCCGCGATCGCGTACGTGAAATGGAAAATGCATAGAAGAAAACTGGGCATTTCAAATTGACACTATGCGATCACGACTAAGCCCATACGATCGCATAGAAGGGAGGGACAACAGACATATAACAACAGTGGAAAATGAGGAAAAATCGACCCGAAACCTATCCGAAACACACCCGAGGCCCCCGGAACTACGTCCAACAACACACACAAGTCATATAACCTAACACAGACTCGCTTGAGGTTTCAAAACACATAAAATAACACTAAAATGACGAATCAACCCAAAAATCAAACTTATAAATTTCCAAAACTTCAAATTCCAAAACTCACGTCGAAACCTATCAATTCACTCCGGAATGACGTGAAATTTTGCATACAAATCATAAATAACACAACAGACCTACAGCCATTCTTGTAATTCCATTTCGAGCCCGATATCAAAATTTCCCCTATCGGCCGGAATCACCGAAATTCTAACTTTCGCCAAATTACCTCAAATCACTCTACGGACCTCCAAAACCAATTCCGGATGCACGCCTAAGTCCGAAATCATCATACGAAGTTGTTGGAATTAAACAAAACTCATTCTGATGCCGTTTACTCAAAAGTCAAACCTTCGGTCAACTCCCATCACTTAAGCTTCCAAAACTGAAATTGTTCTTCCAATTCGACTTTGAATTATCTGGTAACTGAATCTAACCATGCACGCAGTTCGATTTACCAAATGTGAAGCTCCTTATGACCTTATACCATCGAACGGAGTTTAAATTCTCAAAACAACCGGTCAAGTCGTTACAGTGCTATTTCTGCAAGGCCAGATATCGTTGCTTCTTACACAATGATCACAAGTATTGTCTGAGTATGCCAAAAGGACGCTTATGTATTATTTGACCCTAGTTCCACTTACTCGTATGTATCATCGTATTTTTCTCATTATCTGGATATGCCCCGCGAGTCATTAGTTTCATATGTTCATGTATCTATGCCAGTGGTCCATACTATTATTGTGGACCGTATATATCGGTCATGTGTAGTGGCTATTGGGGGATTGTAAATGAAAGTTGATCTCTTATTTCTTAGTATGGTTGATTTCGACATGATATTGGCTATGGATTGGTTGTCTCCATTTCATGCTATTCCGGATTGTCACGCTAAGACTGTGACGTTGGCAATGCCAGGTTTGCCAAGGATCGAGTGGAGGGCTTATTTAGGCTATGTTCCCAGCAGAGTAATTTTATATTTGAAGGCTCAACAGTTTGTTGGGAAGGGTTGTTTATCTTATTTGGACTTTGTGAGGGATGTTGGTGTCGATACCTCTACTATTGATTCTATTCCGGCGGTACGAGACTTTATGGATGTGTTTCACGTAGACCTGTTGGGAATGCCACCTGACAAGGATATTGACTTTTGTATTGACTTAGTGCCGGGCATTCAGCCCATTTTTATTCCCCCGTATCGTATGGAACTGGCTGAGTTGAAATAATTGAAAGAACAACTTCATGAACTTCTTAATAAGGGGTTTATAGGCCTAGTGTGTCACCTTGGGGTGCACCCGTTTTGTTTGTGAAGAAGGATGGCACAATGCAAATGTGCATCGACTATAAGCAGTTGAACAATGTTACAATCAAGAACAAGTATCCTTTGCCGCGCATTGAAGATCTATTTGACCAGCTTCTGGGATCGAGGGTGTTCTATGAGATTAATTTGAGGTTTGGATATCACCAGTTGAAGATTGGGGACTAGTATATTCTAAAGACGGTATTCAGGACCCGTTATCGTCTTACGAGTTCCTTGTGATATATTTTGGGCTGACAAACGCCCCAACAACGTTCATGCATCTAATGAACAATGTATTTCAGCCTTATCTCGACTCATTTGTCATACTATTCATTGACGATATCCTAGTGTACTCTCTTACCCAGGAGGATCACGCTCAACATTTGAGGATTATACTACAGCTGCTGAGGGAGGAGAAGCTTTATGACAGGTTCTTCAAGTGTGAGTTTTGGCTTAGTTCAATGGCATTCTTGGGGCACATGGTTTCCAGTGAGGGATTATGGTGGATCCAAAGAAGATAGAGTCGGTTCAGAGTTGGCTCAGACCATCATCAACTACAGAGATTTGGAGCTTTCTCTGCTTGACCAGTTATTATCGTCGCTTTGTGGAGGGTTTCTCGTCTATTGCACCGCCTGACCAAATTGACCCAAAAAGGTGCTACTTTCAGGTGGTCAGATGAGTGTGAAGAGACCTTTCAGAAGCTCAAGAGTGCTTTGACCACAACTTCAGTTCTAGTTTTGCCTTCAGCTTTAGGTTCTTATACAGTGTATTGTAATGCTTCTCGGATCGGTACTGGGTATGTCTTGATGCATGAGGGTAGAGTGATTACTTATGCTTTGCGTCAGTTGAAGCCTCGCGAGAAGAACTACCATGTCCACGATTCGGAGCTGGCTTCCATCGTTCATGCATTGAGGAGTTGGAGGCATTATCTCTACAATGTTTCTTATGAGGTATTTACGGATAATCGGAGTCTTCAGCACTTGTTCAAACAAAAAGATCTAAATTTGAGGTAGCAGAGATGGTTGTAATTTATAAAGGACTATGATTCACTATTCTATATCTTCTCGGGAAGGCCAATGTAGTGTCTGATGAGTTGAGTAGATATGCGGTGAGTGTGGGTAGCCTTTCATTCATTTCTGTTGGTGAGAGACAACTTGTAGTTGATGTTCAAGCCTTGGCCAACCAGTTCGCCAGATTAGATGTTTCGGAGCCCAGCCGGGTTCTAGCTTGCGTGGTTTCACGGTCATCCTTAAATGATCGCATCAAAGAGCGCCGATATGATGATCCTCATTTAGTTGTCCTTAAGGACACGGTTCATCACGGTGATTCCAAGGATGTTACTATTGGGGATGATGGGGTGTTGAGGATGCGGGGTCGGATTTGTGTGCCTAATGTAGAAGGACTACGTGAGTTGATTCTTGAGGAGTCCCACTGTTCGCGGTATTCCGTTCATCCGGGTACCGCAAAGATGTACCAGAACCTGAGGCAACATTATTGGTGGAGGATAATTATGAAGGATATAGTGGGGTTTGTAGCTCGGTGCCTTAACTATCAGCAGGTGAATAATGAGCATCAGAGACCGGGCAGATTGCTTTAGAGGTTCAAGATTACATAGTGGAAATGAGAGTGTATCACAATGGATTTTATTGTTGGACTCCCACTGACTTCGAGGAAGTTTGATGCTATTTGGTTGATTCTGGGTCGACTAACCAAGTTCGTGCACTTCATTCTAGTTGGGACTACTTATTCTTCAAAGCGGTTGGCTGAGATATAAATCTGCAAGATTGTTCACCTTCATGGTGTGCTAGTGTCCATCATTTTATATTGAGGCACACTGTTTACATTGCAATTTTGGAGGGTAGTACAACGTGATTGGGGACCCAAGTTGAGTTAAGCACATCATTTCACCCTTAGATGGACGGACACTTCGAACGCACTATTTTGATATTGGAGGACATGATACACGCTTGTGTCATTGATTCTGCCGCTCATAGAGTTTTCCTACTACAACATCTACCAATCGTGTATTCAGATGGCTTCGTATGAGGCTTTATATGGGAGACAATGTTGATCTCTAGCGAGTTGGTTTGAGCCGGGTGAGGCTAGTCTATTGGGTACTGACCTGGTTCAGGATGCTTTGGACAAGGTTAAATTGATTTAGGATCAACTTCGCACGGTGAAATTTAGATAGAAGAGTTACGCCGATCGGAAGGTTCGTAATATTGCTTTCATGGCCAGGAAGAAGGTACCGCTCAGGGTTTCACCCATGAAAGGTGTTATGAGATTCGGGAAGAAGGGAAAGTTGAGCCCTCGGTATATTGGGCAGTTTGAGGTACTTTAGAGGATTGGAGAGGTGGCTTACAAGCTTGCCTTACCACCTAGTTTGTCGAGTGTGCATCTAGTGTTTCATGTTTCTATGCGTCGGAAGTATGTCGGCGATCCATCTCATGTTTTGGATTTCAGCACGGTTCAGTTGGATGGTGATTTGACATATGATGTGAGCTGGTGGCCATTTTGGATCAGCAGGTTCGAAAGTTAAGGTCAAAAGACATAGCTTCGGGGAAGGTGCAGTGGAGACGTAGGCTAGTTAGGAGACCGAACGGGAGATGTGGAGCATATATCCACGCCTATTTGAGACTCTAGGTACACTTCTAGACTCGTTCGAGGACTAACGTTTATTTAAGAGGGGAGGGTGTAACGACCCGACCGGTCATTTTGAGAGTTGTAGCCTCGTTCCCCCATTTACTGCTCATTCCGTGCTTAATATTTGCTATGTAACTTGCCAGGGTAGTTGGTTTGGGCCCGGGAAGGTTTCAGAATGAATTGAGACACTTAGTCTCAAGGTTGAAAGCTTAAGATGAAAAGGTTGACCGGATGTTGACCTATTTATAGACGACACTGGAATCGAGTTTTGATGGTTCGTTAGCACCTTTAGGTTAGTTTGGACATAAGAATGTTTTCAGATTGTGATTTGGAGGTCGGTAGTTGAATTAGGCTTGAAATGGCAAAAGCTGGAAATTTAGAAGTTTGACCGAGAGTGGGCTTTGTGGTTACCGGGATCGGATTGGGGTTTGCGGGAGTTGGAGTAGGTTCGTGGTGTCATTTTTGACTTGTGTGCAAAATTTGAGGTCAATCGGACGTGATTTGATAGGTTTCGGCGTCGTTTGTAGAAGTTGGAAATCTTTATTCTCAATAGGCTATAATTGGGGTGAGATTCGTGGTTTTACTGTTGTTTGAGGTGATTTGAATGCTCGACTAAGTTTTTACGATGTTTTAGGACTTGTTGGTATATTTGGTTGAGGTTTCGGTAGCTTCAGGTTGGTTTCAGATGGTTACCGGGTCGAATTAGGCTTAAGTGTTATGCTAAGGTCCTACAGATCTGGTGTCATCGCACCTGCAGTGGGATTGACCGCAGGTGCGGAGCCGCAGAAGCGGCTAAGCTTGTGCAACTGCGAAGAGGAGGAAGGTCACTGAGGGTCGCAGGCGTGGAAAAGTTTGCGCAGCTGCGGATGCACATCTGCACGAGGATGACCGCAAAAGCAGATTTGGACAGGAAGCATGGGAGACAAAGAAGCGAGGAATGGTTCGCAGATACGGTCCTGCAGGTGCGAAGAAGGGACCGCAGGTGCACTTGGTTAGCTACTAAGAAGCGAGATTTTCTCCGCAAAAGCCGGAGCGCAGGTGCGAACCTAGGCTCCGCAGGTGTGGAAAAGGCTGGACAGTGTAGTAAAAATGAGGGTTCCGAGATTTTCTTCATTTTTTGTACATTCCAAGCTCGGGATTATGCGATTTTGAGAGGGATTTCGAAGGAATTGTTGAGGTAAGTCACTTGTGGTTTAATTTGCTCAATAATTATGTTTCCCCATTGATTTTTCCCACCTAGCTTGTGTGATTTTAAGGTGTAATTTGGGGGTTTGAGGCTAGGGATTTGGAGAGTTTAAACTGGGGATTTAGGTATTGATTTCATGTTGGATTTTGGTAAATATAGTATGGTTCGACTCATGGTGGAAAGGGGTCCTGGATTTTGTGACTTTTATTGAATTTTGAGACATGGGCCCGGGGGCCGGTTTTTGAGTGAACTTTTTGACTTTTAATTAAAAGCTTAGTAATTTTATATGGAATTGATTCCTTTAGCTTTTGTTGATTGTATCGAACTATTTGTGGCTTTATTCGAGGCAATTGGAGGCCGTTTCGCGAGGCAAGGGCTTGTTGGAGTAGAGTTTCGCATAATTTGAGGTAAGTAACACTTCTAAGCTTGGTTCTGAGGGTGTAAAGCCCCTGATTTCGTGATTAAGTGAATGACATGAGGTGACACATGTGGTAGGCGATGGGCATGTAGGCGTGCACCGTGTGAATTGTGATTTAGTCGATTCCATGGAACTGTGTAGCTATCTTATCTAAAGATCTTTGTTGTACTCTATGTGATAGAGCACTTGAGCTGCAATTCATGCTAGAAATCATGTTTAGGTTGTATGCCGGTACTACTGGGACCCACTGTGGTTGTACTTTGCTGTTGAACTAGTTTCCTAATCTGTCAATTTGTCACAATTATTATATCTCAGACTCTGTTGTCTTTACATGTTATATTATATCATCATTCGTGGGCTGAATATCATGATTCTGGTGAGCCCGAGAGACTGGAGAAGTTATTGGCTGAGTGAGGCTGAGGGCCTATTGTGAGTGATATTTATGCATCGGTTTGCATGACGCAACATGTTTATTGATTTATGCCAGAATTTGGCTTATTATAGCGCGTGGGCTGGATTGGCCCTCTGGAGTCTGCACACCTACTGTGGGCGCAATGCTAGCAGTTATGACATTTGGGATGGATCTCCCTTGTTTATTTGCATTTGGGCTGGATCAACCTTGTTATATTTGCATGTGAGCTGGATCTGCCCTGGGCTGGATCCTCTCGGTTATGTGTTAAGTTTAGTTTTGAAATCTAAAAGCATGTTTAAGTTCTTGTTGAAAGCATGTCTAAATTCTTGTACATTGACTTGTAGAATATAAATATTTGAGATATCATTGTCATATTTTCTGTAACTTTCTGTGTTGTTAAATATTGAAGGTGAACCGTAATAATTGGACTTGTCATTACTTTCAGTCCAAAGGTTAGATTTGTTACTTATTGAGTTGGTTGTACTCACGCTACACCCTGCACCTCGTGTGTAAATCTAGCTGCTTCCAGTTACGGCTGTTGTTGATTTGCAGAGGCCAGACTTTCGGTGATCATCGAGGTAGTTGCTTGGCGTTTGTAGACCCTGGCTTTCCTCCTTATCTTTCAGTTTATTTATTCAGTTGTACTTCTAGACAGTGTACAAGACTTATTCATTTCGTAGATGCTCATGTACTCAGTGACACCCTGATTTTGGGAAGAATTTACGTATTGAGTCTATCATGTTTTAAGAGATTTTCCTTATTTAAACTGCTTTTGTATCTTTCAAAGATTTAAAGTGTTGGAAATGTCTGAATAGAAGGCTTGCCTAGTACTGTGATAGGAGCCATCTCGACGGGTTGGTTTTGGATGTGTATGTGTGTATACACACACACACAAACACACACACACACACATACACACACAAAGTCTTGAATGTTTTATTCTCAATCACTTTATTAGTACTTTTCTCGGATACTTCATCAGCGGATCAATTGGAAATTCAATTATATTCGATTAGAACTTACTATAACACATTTAAAAACAAAGTGCATAGTTGTATAAGATGTAGTGCTATATTAATACTTACGTTTTAGCAACAACAACATGTGTATACTTATATTAATGCTATATTGTAGCAACAACAAAATATTATAGAATTAATATAGCATTAATATACGTATTAATATGTTGTTGCAAATTTTGAGTTCAAATTCCGTAAGAGACTATATGATTCCTTCTGTTCTGCTCGGAAGAAGAACAAGAAGCCTTCATGGTTTCTACCACCATTATGGGCGGATCTAGTGAGGTAGTGAGCTATTGAGAAATTCGAGAAGAAGAGTGAACAAGGATAGAACGCTCGAGAATTTGAGAAGGGTGGCTCCTTACACTGTGTGAGTGCAAGGAGTATGGGGAATGCGAGGTGACTACTGGTAATTGTTGCGGACAAAACGCACACGCAAGTACTTGCGGCCGTCAAGTAATAAAGTAACTAAAAGTCAGATGTTGAACCTATGATGGCTTATGATTAACTATTAACTAAATTAGACTATCCTAATTATCTAAACAAACAATTAAACCAAGAAGTATTTGATGTTATTTATGTTATTAATGCAATGAAAACGATCTTGGGTTATGGTCTAGCTAACAATCCTTTTATATTCTTCAATTGAATGACTAACTAATTTATCTAGTTTATTGATTGACATGGTTAATATTGCTCATAAAAATCTGCCGAGTTCTTACTCGCCTATTCAAGCTAATCTAACGCCTATATGTCTATGGAGTTAGAATTAACAAGAACGCATTTGAAATTGTTGTATATAAACCAAGAAAGGAAATTAGGTATATGTCTATCGTAACTGCGAATCCATTCTCGATGCCCAGGTTCAAGAACTTTCTCTACTCAATCCTATATGCAATCTAAAATTTCACCTTTCGAGTTTAATTCTATATTCATAGATAGTATTTAATTGATGATCAAGCAATCAAATAATTAAGTGCGTGACTGAATAAACAAACTAATATGATAAATCAAGAAAGCAAAATCAATATCCGAATAACAATAGTTATGAAAGAATCACAACCCTAGAACGAGAAGTTTAGCTCCACATAGATATGGTAGTCAAACAACAAATCATACAAATAAACATAAAAATTACTAAGTTTGGTGGAAGAAAGATGAAACCCGAACTCCATGACGGCTCTGTGCTCTCCCCTTGTCAAATGTTACTCTAAAAAACGTCCTCCTCAAAATATTTTTAGGTTGACTTTTATATAAATTGGGGGCGTCTTGGGGTCGAAATAACCAAGTCCCCGTCAAAATAGGTCACGTTTTGAGCGTCCAGAGCAGCATGGGGCGTTGGCCTTGGCGCTCAACTTCTCTTCATTCTTCCCATTTTCGCTCCAATTCGCACACTTCGTCCCAAATCGCATCCGAATTACACACAGAAATACCACAAATTAGCACAATTCATTATATTATAACTCCAAAATTTACGGGGCATGAGCATAATGCGACGCAATATCCATAAAAAATAAGCATACGTTAAGCCGAATCAGTAATTATTTAAAATATTTTAATTTATTTTCATCGAGCTATATTTATATATTTTAATTTAGTTAAAATGTTTTATTATATAAATAGGAAAGAAAATATGCGAGGAAGATGACTCGTGATGAGTTCTTCTTGGAGACTCACATCCGGAAGAAGAAGGCACCAACATATCCAACTAGATAGGTCGAGGACTGGGCGGAGACTATATATATAAGTTTCATAACTACTATAATTTAAAATTAACATTAATATTTATAATATTATATAGTTATTAATTAAATATCTTATTTAACTATATAATAAGGGAAAGTTCTTCTATACGACGAAGGGTAGCTTCGTAAATATATTGTGGTTTATGGGTAAATTGTAAACGTGCCTTCAATCTTCAATCATATGCACATGTTCTCCTTGCTACAAAATACAAATTACAGACACGTCTTCCATTTATTTCTCTGATAATCTCCATTCCATTCGTTCTTCTTCCGCCGATCGCTTGGGTTATTTTATGGTGAAATTCTTCTTCTTCTTCTCTTCTAATTTCATTCTAGTGGGTGTTCCTTTTTGCAATTTTTCGATTTTTCTACAATGTTTATCTTTATGATTATGACTGGTTTAAACACAAAATGGTGTGGTTACAAGAATATTATGAGCTGCGTTAGTGAAATTTTATATCTTTTCACTCTTACGACTTCCAGTTTGAGATGGATTTTCTAAAAGAAAAAGGGAAAATGCAGAAATACTAAGAAAATAGTTTTCTATTTGTTCATTTAATAGACTTCACACATTCTCTTTCTTCGTTGACATACTTTTGATGGATGAAATTGGGGCTTAGCTGAAGTTTTCCCCCCGTCTGTTTACTACTAAAGTTTATTTCTTGATTTTGATTTCCTGGGTGTAAAATCCTTTGTTTTGATAAAACTCTTCAATGAATTGAGCTTTCTATTTTATTTCTTATCATCCTCCGGATATAAGGTAGACATATTCTAAAGTCTAGAGACCTAAATATTTGACACTGCTAGCGCATGTATTTTCTTTAACATTGTCTCACCCCCTTTTTCCTCGCGAAATTGGGTTTCGACATCTCTGAGACAACTCCTTTCCTCTTGGGATGTGATATGAGGTTTGAAGATTCGCCACCTAACGGATTAGGGTGCGTTAGGGAACCTAGAGTAATTAACTCATGAAACTAGTTTGCATTACCAGAGATCGGGTAAGGGCTCGAAATTACCTTGAGGGAAAGGTGTTAGGCACCCCTCGAGGTCCACAACGGTGGGTCCCGGTCGAACTTAATTAAGCGAATTAGTCTTAAAGGAAAATAAAGCAATTTGGATAACAATACATTACTTTAAGAAATATTAAGGGGTCCTAGGTTTTTTAGCCTATAGGATCATTTCCATGCAACACTTGGTAACTTTCCCCAAGTTGGGGTGCTACACATAGTATTAGCGCGCGGGTCATCATCTCCTTTACTACCCAATTACTATCTTTAAGTTGTTACCTAAGCGTTCTAGTAGTTTCTAACTCGTGCCTTATGAGTGCACTACCCTTCCCTTACCTATGGTCCTGTAGGTATTTCAGACCTCTATTTAGGGTGGTTCTAGACTGACCTATGTTGCTTAAAAGGAGAAAAGCTATGCGACAAACAAAATTCAGATAGGACTATCATATAAGGGAAATTAAGGGCTCATATTAACCTCCACAAGTAAACAACAAATGCACGCAATTAAATCAGACAACTTTATTAATTTAGGATCCTATAGGCACGATATCTAGATTAGCATAAAAGAATATAAGAAAGCGGTTTATTAAAACGAGCATTGGGACCTACTGGCTTGCCTACTGATTAAGTTTTGAATCTGGGCACATTTCAGGCAGCAAGATGTCACAGTTTTTAGACCCAGAATTCTTAATAACTCTACAAGTTTGCCTAAGTGATAACCAGAACTGATTAACAAAAATCTTATAGGCATGATATCTGAAGGTTGATTAAAGACCTATAACATGATTTGTAAGCGAATTACTGATTTAACTCATGAAAATAGATTTTATCTCTTTAGATCCTATAGGCATGCTTTCTAATTTGCAGAATTAATTTACTCATATAGACATGATTTATAGGTGTTGAAACGGATTTGTTTATTTCCTATAGACATGGTATCTAAATTGAAGAAAACTATTTTTTTATATCTCCTATAGGCATGATGTCTAAGTTGAAGAAAACTGATTTTTATATCTCCTATTAATCACAGGTGGGCAGAATTTTAAACACATTACTAGGAAAGTTTATTAATTTATACAAATAAGATCCTATACGCATGATCACTAATGCATGTTGAGATTTGAAATATGTGTGAATCCTATGAACATGGATTTCTAATGCAGATTTGACAGAAAAACTATAGACAGTGTCTCTAATATGCCGAAAAATGGGAAAATTCAGAGTGACGAACAATTAGAAAACATCCTATAGGTAGGATCTCTAGACGAGCAGTAACATTCACATAATGAATCAACACAATACCCTATAGGCAGGATTTCTACCAGAGTTTAAACAAAGATATAAAAAATACCCAGCTTTTACTAATTACTCAAGATCTGCATATTACAAAGATTATTACATTATTACAGCCCAATACGAATGAATTACATAATGATATCCATTACACTATAGGGAGCCTTCATAGGCCCAATATAAACCTGAGAACCAGGCCTTCAAGAAAAGCAGATCTGAAGCATAATGGTGGTCCATCCATGATACACAAAATTGGGCGTCTGTTGTGTCAAAGTTCCCAAAGGCCTCAGGGATCCCGGGAAATGCTCACACCAGAACCTTACTTAAAAAAATAGTAGTTTGTAAAAAAGATTGGAACACCAGCTCCAATGTGTCAGAGTTCGGAGGGACCCTAAATAACTAAGAGTAGAAGTTGAAAACAATATGTAAAAGGTAGGGGGACAGTTTTAGAAAATAATTTGATTTTTTAGGAGTAAATAGATTCAAATCACAGGACTATAAATAGAACTCTGCCTAGAACAAACATAATTCATATTTAGCATATGGTTCAAACAGATTGGTATTGGTTCAGACATAGATTTTGTACTAGTATTTAAAGCAATTACAAAGAGCAAGGATACTTGAATTAACAAACAGAACTGACCACACATGCTTGCAATATATAATCATGTTTAGAAGAGAGAACATACAACTGAATCGACAAGGTTTCACATTATAAGAAGTACTTAGTTTAGCAACTATCACTAGGTGGAGTTATATAGGCATATATCCTATCAGAAACATGTTGAGGTTTGGAATAAACTAAACAAATAAGTACATGGAACATAGTAAGATAACAAGAACTAAAGACATACTAGTTGAGAAAGAAGTAAACTAATCACATAAGCACATAAAACAAAATAGTATAACATGAGTTAAAACATACCTATTACGAAGAAAGTAAACAAGAATGTAATGGCAATTTGGATTCAAGGAGTCTAGCCTTGACTTCCAGCCGGCTAAACGGTGCAACAAATCAGAATAATAGAAGGAACTTAAGTTTGTAAGAGAACATAAAGCTTTGAGAGTTTTTGAATTGTAAGAATTGTTCAGTAAAGAAGTTGTGAAATGCGTCTGTGTGTGTAGGTAGGCGAGTCTTTGAAATCAGAACAACGAAAGGCTTTTATAGCATACAGTAGACTAAAACCAAATAAGGTATGAAATCACGTAAGTATCACTTGAATTAAGAGAATCTTACACGGAATAAATCAGCAGACATGAATAAGGTTAAATAAGGTAAGAGGTAAGTTCAGAGATCAATTATAGGTCGTTCCTAATAATAAAAGCACATAAATCAGGCTAGTAGGGGAAATAAGGAAAGTAGTAACAATTATTAATTATACATAAGGAAAGAACATGTAAAAATCTGATAAGGAAATACAGTTTTAAAGGAAGGCATAATTTCAAACCCTAATTTAGGCAAAATAAATCAATTAACCACTTTAATTGACAGAGACACGGTAAAGGGGAAAAACATTATAACAAACAGTCGGATAATTGAAAACCCTAAGGCATAAAGACATAGAGATGAAACTCAAGTAAAATCAGTCGAAAAAGCAAAGAAGAAAACCAGAGTTGAAAAATACTTAAACGTTTAAAACATTTTTGCAGAAATCTCTTAGAACCAAAACCCTAGATTTTAGGGTAAAAATAAAAATCGGTTAAAAATAAGAGCAAAACAGAAACGTTTTAAGGAAAAATACAAAACAAACACAAAATCATTTCAGATCTATAGAGATCTGAACAGATTCAAACAGAAAATAGCTCGGTTTATGAAGATAAATAGAAGTGAATCAAATCTGGTTTGAACCAAAGATTTGAAACCATAAAAACACGAAAATAGTAGTACTCACAGACATAGGGGTGAATATAGACGAATTTTTGAGAAAATGAGAGATTTGAACCAAATCTGGTTCGAATCTCTTGAGATTATCCTCAAGTAGCATAAGGCATGGAATCGAAGAAAAGCTCCATGAATCAAGGGGATATTAGTGACTGCGGGCTGGGTTAGAAGGGGAGTGAGAGATAAGAGAGGAAGGAAGAGAATTGAAGAACGGTGGATTGGGAAAATGGGGTAGGGTTTAGGATGTTTGGTGTGATTAAAATGGAAGGTGAATCCTGGGCCGTTGATCTTAGAAGATCAACGGCCAGGATTAAATCTGGCTGGAGCGGGTTATTGGATCAGGGTTATTGGGTTATTGGATCAGGGTTAGTTTAATTGGGCTGATAGTTGTTGGGCTGAGTAGGTCTGAAAATTCAATTAAAAGAGGCCATATTTTAATACCCATTTAAATTGATAAAATAATTTATAAAAATAGTTAATAAATGATGAAAAATGCTATTTGTGTATGAAAATGATTCAAAATCATTACTTAATATTATAAAAATATAAAAAGTCATTTTCGTGCAAAACACATAGTAATTATGCATACATGGGCTATTATTGCAAAGTTATTGCAATTATAATCTAAAGATGTAAATATAACTATGCATAAAGTAATTAAGGCTTAATATAAGTATAAAATGATAAAATTAAGCAATAAAATGATTATAAAATCATTTGTGATGCAATTATTAATTATTTAGATAATAAAGTGATGGAATAAATTAATTTAAAATCCATTAAAATTACAGAAAATTATGGAAAATACTAATTGATACCCATGCATTATTTTAAAAATATATATGCATTTTGAAAATAATATAGGGAAAAATTGCGTATCAACAACTGCCCCTCTTTACCCGGGAAGGATGAAAGAGTTGTCGGGTAAAGATATGATGGCCAATTTTGACCAAAGAGAGGATTTGAGAGATATAGGCCGCACTCTGATTTTCGAGATGCCTACATATCCCTGATTTTACAAGAATCAGGCCACGTGTAGTTCTGGATCCACCCCGATATATATCGATGTAGTTATCACAAGAACGTATACAAGGTTTCAAATAGGTGAAACGATTATGGCGATCGGTCAGGTTTGAAATAGTCTGAGGGAACTGGAGCGGAATTGCTCCTGTTGGGATAATTATTACTCACTGGGTTGCCTGCAAGTCAAAAAATGTATGGCAAGAATATGCGTATAACTTTGCGTAAATTAGACATAATGAAAATTCCCTTCAGACCATGATAATTGTCTATGGACGATTGTGTCACGCCCCAAATCCTAATTCAGGTCGCGATGGCGCCCAACAACGGGGTTAGGCAAGCCAATATGAAATACACTAGGTGTTACCCTTCCCCTTTTTGGTTAACAATTTAATAACTATCAATTTTAAATGGATAAAACACAATAACGATAAATGATACGAGATAGAACCACAGGTGCAGAAATCAACCGATAGGCACGTCGCATAACATATGCACAACCAAAACCCAAAATAATAACTGCGTGTGTGTGCCAGGAACTAGTGTCACGAGTGCCACAGGCAACTACTGAATATACAATAACTGAAATATAAATATACAGAGCCTCAATCTGAACAAAAGACAAAGGAAATATGACAAGGAAACTCCAGGGTGCTGCCAGAAAGTCGCCAAGAAGGACAGCTCACCGTGAAGTATAGCAACTCGCTCAATATCTAGCACTGGACTGATAATCAGACGGACCAGCCTCCGGACCTGCACAATCAAGTGCAGAAAGAAAGGAAAGTGCAGCATGAGTACATACATAAATATGTACCCAATGAGTATCCCGTCTAATCTCGAAGAAGTAGTGACGAGAGGTCGACTCGATACTCACTAAGGTCCAACAGTAATAAAGTAGGCAGGATGTAAGGAAACCTGTAGGCAAGTAAAACAAATAATCAAATATATCAATATCCGGCATCAAATAACAATCTCAAATCAAACAAGTTTGGTATCCGCCGTGGCGTACGGCCCGCTCCCATATGGTACTCACTCACATCGCTCCGCCGTGGCGTACGACCCAACCCCTTCCTGCAAATCTTCGCCGTGGCGTACGGCCCGATCCCACCCTGTAGTCTTCGCCGTGGCGTACGGCCCGATCCCATAATATACTCTCTCATCACTCTGCCGTGGCGTACGACCCGATCCCATAATATACTCACTCCTCATTATGCCGTGANNGCAAACAAGGTTACCTAGAGGGACAATTTCCCTCTTACGAGGTTAGAAAGGAGACTCACCTCGACGAAGCACTCCTCGGACCAAAGACCGGATCAAGAATGCGCCCAAAGCTCCGAAACTACCCTCGACGGCTCACAACTAGCCAAACATAGCGTAATTGAATCAATTTATGCTCCAAGAATAAGAATTAACAAGAAATTCCAAAATATAGTATTCTTGAAATTTCGACCCAGGCTCACGCGTTCGGATTTTGAAAATTCTCGAAGTAACGAATTACCCGAAGCCAAAGGATCATAATTACCTAATTTATTTAGGAATTCATGGCAAAAAAGGGATAATTCACTAATTATCAAAGCCCTAGGAATTTCTACCCAATGTTTCCCATGATTTTGATAAATTAATAGAGGATTTAACTAGAAATTGATGTTTAAACTCGGTGTTAATAAGAAATTTACTTACCTCAAGTACTAGGTTGAATGGTCCTCTTGGAAGCTCTCAATTAACTCAAGGAAGAAGATGGAAATGGAGGAAAATGAACTAAACCCGCTATAAAAATACACTGCCCAGAGATTTACCCAATACGAACGCACCCTGGGCATGCGTTCGCGATGCTTTAAATTGGCCAGGTCCACAGGGCCTTCTACGCGAACGTGAGGGAGGGGTCGCGAATGCGAAGACAAACGGCAGCTGGGCCGACCCAATTGGCTGGGCCCTATGCGAACGCGACGGAGGGCCCGTGAACGTGGAGGCTAGCTGGGCTAGACTTTCGCAAACGCGAAGGACACGGGGCTAAACCCATCGCGAACGCAGGATGGGGAACGCAAATGCGTAGTGAATCCGTAGCCCGTGCCCAATTCCTTCTTCGCGAACGCGGCCACCCTCCCGCGAACGCGAAGAAGGAAACCTGATACAGAAAATTCTGGTGTTGAATTCAGCTCCCGGGGGTCCAAAACTCACCCGACCCCCCTCGGGACTCCGTCCAAAGGCACCAGCAAGTCTGTATTCATGATACGGACTCGCTCGAACTTCCGGAACGTGAAAAACAACAACGAAACTCAAAATTCAACCCCAAAACCAAATCAATCAAACTTAAGAACTTTGAAATTCTAGAATTCATTACATTGCGCCGAACGGGTCTATACTACTCGGAATGACCCCAAATTCTGCATACAGGTCATAAATGACTATACAGAGCTATTTTCGGCCTTGGAATTCCATTCGGACTTCGATAGAATGAAGTCCCGTTCCAGGCCAAATTCTAAACTTAAGGAAATCCTGATTTCCATTTCGGGCGCCGAAACGCTTCCGGGTCATCAGAAACCCGAGACGAACATACGCTCAAGTCCGAAATAACTGTACAGAGCTACTGGAGCTGTCAGAACTTGATTCCGAGGTCCTTTGCTCAAAATGTTGACCGAAGTCAAACTTTGCCTTAAGGAACCAAGTGTTCCTAAACCATCCAATTCATTCCCAAATCCCGAAGCACCCGCTCCTGCGATTCATAAAGCACGAATAGCCTCTATGGAATGTTTCATTTAAGGAAACAGGATCCTAACACGCAAAACGACCGGCTGGGTCGTTACAGATTGAGGATGACGTCCTTAGACCATGAAGTCTCGGGCCATGAGTTGTGTGGTAAAGGATTCGAAGGCCATGAAATGATGCTCTCGGGCCATGAAAATGCTGCCTCCAAACCATGACGCCTTTGAATAATGATGTGTAAGTTTGAGAGATCCTCAGTCCATGGCATGGGGTCTTCCGGCTATGAGGATGGTTCCTTCAAACTATGACGCCTTCAGACAAGTTGGCTATATTTCAGCCCATGAGGTGCAAAGACACGATGCTAGAAGATACAATAAAAGGATTAGTCTTGTATGAAGTTGAGGGCAGAGCTTAGCCCGAGAGAAGAGAACAGTGCAAGAGACACAGTGCTTAGTCTCGTGCGAGATTCGGGACAATGCTTAGTTCCATGCAAGGAGAAGGCAATGCTTAGCCTTATGCAAGATTCAGGACAGTTCTTAGTCCCATGCAAAGAGAAGGAAATGCTTAGCCTTATGCAAATGGGGAGGCAGGGCTTAGACTCATGCAGATTCGGGACAGTTATTATCCCATGCAAATACAAGGCAGTGCTTAGCCTTATGCAAATGGGGAGGCAAGGATTAGCCTCATGCAGGATTAAGACAAGGCCTAGTCTCATGCAAATAGAAGGCAGTGCTTAGCCTTATGCAGATTCGGGACAGTGATTAGTCCTATGCAAATAGAAGGTAATGCTTAGCCTTATGCAAATAAGGAGGCATGGCTTAGCCTCATGTAGATTGAGACAAGCTTTAGTCTCATGCAAATAGAAGGTAGTGCTTAGCCTTATGCAAATGGGGAGACAGGGATTAGCCTCATGCAAATGGGGAGGCAAGGCTTAGCCTCATGCAAATTCGGGACAGAGCTTAGTCCCATGCAAGGAGAAGGCAGTGCTGAGCCTTATGCAAATAGGGAGGCATGGCTTAGCCTCATGCAGATTCGGGATAGAGCTTAGTCCCATGCAATGAGAAGGTAGTGCTTAGCCTTATGCAAATAGGGAGGCAGGGCTTAGCCTCATGAAAGGTGGAGACAGAGCTTAGTCTCATGCAAAGGGAAGAGTAAGAGCAAAGTATTCTTAGCTGACAATGTGTTTCGTGCATGATTGTGTCATTGAAACGGTGTTTATCATGATGATATGGTCCTGCATCCAAAGAAAATTTGTGAGTTTTGCGGGGGAAGGTTGGTTCGTGCCTTTTATTGCCCGATTTTCTCCGCTCTGTCTGAAGATCTTATTCAAGCTATTAGGGTAGCGTTTGCTAAAGCAAAGTTTCTTTTTCAGAAGCATGTGTGCATAATTTTCAAAAGACATAGTAGTATATAGTTTAGAAATAAGTTAGATGAATCAGTACCTGTGACACAATCGGAGACATTGCGACTTCTTCTGCCGTAGAATTTTGAGGGTCCTCCTCAAAATTCTGCCCAGTTAACTAGATGACCTTTCTGACTGCTCCATACGCTGTGGTTGGCTGAACTTGCTTCGGAATTTTGAGGGTCCTCCTAAAAATTCTGCCCCAGTTTCTGATTATGGAGAAAATGAAAATTTTATTGAATTGTTACCGAACCCATAGGGCTGTCTACGTATCCCCTCTTAAACGAGAATCAGGTCGAGCGTAGTTCAATTTACATCATATAGAAAAGCATAAGATGATTTTACACATAATATCTTTTGATTGCATCTAATTTGATTGGCTTTGGCCAAATTTCTCCATCCATCTTTACGAGTATGAGTGCTCCTCCTGTCAGTATCCTGTGAACCATGTAGGGACCTTGCCAGTTGGGAGAGAATTTCCCTTTGGCTTCATCCTGATGTGGAAAGATATTTTTCAGCACTAGCTGCCCTGGTGTGAACTGTCTTGGCTTGACTCTCTTGCCGAAGGCTCTGGTCATTTTGTTTTGATAAAGCTGAACGTGCCATACTGCATTCATCCTCTTTCCATCTATGAGGGCTAGTTTCTCATAGCGGATCCTTATCCATTTTGCGTCACTGAGCTCGGCTTCTTGTATGATCCTCAAGAAAGGGATTTCTACCTTGGCGGGAATGACAACTTCAGTACCATAAACCAGCAGATAGGGGCTTGCCCCGGTTGATGTGCGAACTGTGGTACGGTATCCTAGTAAGGCGAATGGTAGCTTCTCATGCCATTGCTTGTGATTCTCCACCATTTTCCTTAGTATTTTCTTGATGTTTTTGTTGGCAGCTTCCACAACTCCATTCATTTGAGGACTGTATGCTGTGTAATTCTTGTGTTTGATTTTGAAAGTTTCACACATGGCTTTCATCAAATCACTGTTGAGATTGGCGTCATTGTCAGTGATGATGGACTCTGGAACCCCGAATCGACAAATATTTCGGTCACGGACAAAATCTGCAATGACCTTCTTGGTCACAGCTTTGTAAGATGCAACTTCAACCCATTTAGTCAAGTAGTCGATGACCACCAAAATGAATTGGTGCCCATTTGGGGCGGTGGGCTCGATTGGGACCAATGACATACATTCCCCATGCAACAAAGGGCCAAGGTGAGCTTGTTGCATTAAGCTCATTCGGTGGCACTTTTATCATGTCTGCATGTATCTGACATTGGTAGCATTTCTGAACATACCGGATGCAATCTATCTCCATGGTCATCCAAAAGTAACCGGCCCTAAGTATCTTCTTAGCCAAGACAAAGTCATTCTCGTGTGACCGTAGGTTCCGACATGTGTATCCTCGAGCAATTTAGAAGACTCCTTTGTGACAACACACCTCAATAGTCCCATATCAGGAGTTCTTCTATATAGGGTTCCTCCGCTTTGGAAGAAGTTATTGGACAACCTCCGAAGCATGCGTTTCTGAGTATGGTTGGATGCTCCGGGTATTCTCCTTTTGCCAAATACTCTTGGATGTCATGGAACCAAGGTTTTCCGTCCATTTATTCTTCAATGTGAGCACAATATGCCGGCTGATTATGGATCCTTATTGGAATGGGATCAATGAAGTTCTTTTCTGGATGGTGTATCATTGGTGACAAGGTGGCCAATGCGTCAGCAAACCTGTTCTGAATTCTGGGGACATGTTGGAATTCTATATTTGTGAACCTCTTCTTCATTTCTTGTACATGATGCAGATAAGGTAGTGTCTTGGAATTCTTGGTATCCCACTCTCCTTGTACCTGGTGCACAAGCAGATCAGAATCCCCGATCACTAACAGTTCCTGAATGTTCATATCGACAGCCAGGTTGAGCCCTAATATGCAAGATTCATATTCCTCCATGTTGTTAGTGTATGGGAATATGGATTTCGCAAACACCGGATAATGTTGACCAGTTTCTGATACCAAGTCAGCTCTGATGCCGACTCCTTTGAAATTTGTTGCCCCGTCGAAAAACATTCTCCAACCATCGTAGGCTTCAGCAGTGTCTTCTCTTACGAATGATACCTCTTCATTAGGAAAATACATTTTTAAGGGTTCGTATTCTCCTCCCACAGGACTTTCAGCAAGGTGGTCTGCCAATGCTTGTCTTTGACTGCTTTCTGAGTTACATAGATGATGTCAAATTCACTCAGTAGGATTTTCCACTTGGCCAGCTTCCCAGTGGGCATGAGTTTCTGAAAGATGTTATTCAAAGGATCCATTCTCGATATGAGATATGTTGTATAAGCACAGAAGTAGTGCCTTAGCTTATGAGCTATCCAATTTAGAGCGCAGCAAGTGCGTTCTAGTAGAGAGTACCGTGTCTCGTAAGGAGTGAACTTCTTACTCAAGTAATAGATGGGTTGTTCCTTTCTCTCTATCTCGTCATGCTGTCTCAGAACGCAACCGAAAGCTCCATCTAACACTGCAAGGTAGAGTAGCAGTGGTCCACCCGGCTCCGGTGGGACTAAGACTAGTGGTGTGGACAAGTATACCTTGATTTTGTCAAAAGCCTTTTGACAATCCTCGATCCAGATGGCTGCGACGTCCTTTTTTATTATTTTGAAAGTCGGTCCACATATTACGGTGGATTGTGCTATGAAGCGGCTGATATAGTTGAGGCATCCCAAGAAACTCATCACATCTTTCTTGGTTTTTGGTGGTGGTAATTCTTGGATGGCTTTGACATTTGATGGGTCCAACTCTATTCCCCGGCAACTGACAATGAATCCCAGCAACTTTCCGGCAGGAACCTAGAATGCACACTTTGCGAGGTTTAGTTTTAGGTTATACTTCGGCAACCGGTCAAAGAATTTCCTCAAGTCTGCTATGTGATATGTGGACTTCTTGGATTTAATGATGACATCATCCACATATACCTCTATCTCTTTGAGTATCATGTCATGAAAAAAGGTTGTCATTGCCCTCATGTAGGTGGCCCCAACATTCTTTAGACCGAATGCCATCATCTTGTAGCAGTACACTCCCCATGGTGTAATGAAGGTTGTTTTCTCGGCGTCTTCTTCATCCATCCATATTTGATGGTAACCCGCGAAGCAATCCACAAAGGACTAGAGCTCATGCTTGGCACAATTGTTGATCAGAATGTGTATATTCGGCAGCGGGAAATCGTCCTTGGGCTTGCTCTGTAATCAACAAAGACTCTGACTTTCCCATACTTCTTCGGAACATGCACGATGTTGGCTAACCCGGTTGGATATTCAACTACCTTGAGGACCTTGGCTTTGATCTGTTTAGTAACCTCCTCTTTGATTTTCAGACTCATATCTGGCCTAAATTTCCTGAGTTTCTTCTTTACCGGCGAACACATTAGGTTTGTGGGAAGCTTGTGGGCCACTATGGATGTGCTCAATCCAGTCATATTGTTGTATGACCATGCAAAGATATCCTCATATTCTTTCAGGAACTAAGTGTATTCATCTTTCTCTGACGGTGACAAATGGATGCTTATGCGGGTTTCCTTGACGGTTTCAAAATCTCCCAAGTTGACTATTTCAGTCTCGTCTAGGTTGGACTTGGGTATTACATCCTCTTATTTTGAATCACTGTCCTTTTGTTGCGTTGTCCTATTACATATCACAGTTGTCGGTTCATCGAGATAGGAAGTAGTAATGCTCTAGGGATAAAGATATGAAATAAAATTAGTAATAATAAAACATCAAGCCATGTAACGCGTCAAACAAAATGATTTTCAATAACTCAAATAACATTTTCGGAACATTGAAAATTTATTTTAAAACAAAAATGCAAAAGGGGAAATCATTTTTCAGAAAAAGTAAACAATGTTATTCAGCCTTGCTACCTCGGCACTCGTCGGGCACTTGATGGTCTAACAGTCCAGTTCTTAAGGAATGCTCGTCTCTCCATAGCTTGGATAGTAGGGCCTTCCTCATCCTCCTCCTCCTCGACGATCACACAGCAATCTATATCATTATCTTCCAAGAACAGATTCCTCAATGCTGCCAACGCTTCTTCTTCCTCTGATCCCCATATGATATCGCCCTAGTGGAAGGTCTGACTTAAGTGAGGCACGAGTTGCTCAAGAGCATAATATGGACCACGCCACGGTGGTGACCAATCGTCGTATTCTTTCCAGGTGTACTGATACCCCAGCTCAAAGGTGGTACCATGGCGCTTCAGTTGTATTGGCTTGGAAATACCCTGAAGATTTTTACCAAGCCCTTTGCCGGGCTCGTACCCTCTCCATGCTAGCATGCTTTAGATCTTTCTACTCCACCACTTATCTTTCTTGATCGTGTTGACACGCTCGATCGATGGTAGGTTTCTCCACCTATCTTCCTTCTATTTTCAACCAATGGAACAGTCTGACTGGTGTAAATGGGGTTGTTCCCATCTCCATGGATAATCACTTCTTGATGGTTCCATTCCAAATTTACAGCCTAGTGCAAAGTATATGCTACAGCCTCAGCGACATGTATCCACAGTCGTCCCAACTACAGATTTTAAGAGGCTGATATGTGTAGCACATGAAACTCAACATCAAACCAGGTGGGACCCATCTGCAGGCAGAGATTACTTTCTCCAATGGTAGACCTTTGAGACGTATCGAACGCTTTCACATTCATAGTCCCTGCTCGTATCTCGTCTAAACCTTTGCCCAACCTCTTCAGAGTTATCAACGGGGAAATGTTGAGGTTGGATCCTTCATCTATCAAAACTCTGGCGATGAATTTATCTTCACATTGCACTGTCATATGTAGTGCCTTGTTGTGACTTAACCCTTCAAGTGGCAGCTCATCCTCATGGAAAGTGATCTTGTGGCTCTCTAGCATCTGCCCCACCATATTGGCCATTTCTCCGCTAGTGATGTTGTTGGGAACATATGCTTCATTCAACACCTTCGTCAGAGCATTCCTGTGTGTCTTAGAATTTTCCAACAATGGTAGATGTATATTTGGGCGGGAGTCTTGTTCAAATTATCAACGACATAGTACTTCATTGCTTGTACCTTCCTCCAGAGGTCATTTGGAGAAACCTCAATAACATGCGGTTTACTGGATGCTTGCTTACTGGTTTCTCCCAAATGTTCAGGTGTATAAACCCTTCCTATTCTAGTCATTTCTTGTGCATCGGCGGATTCTTCCATTTTCGCTTTTCCCTTTCTTCTAGTTTCGGCTACATAATCCCAAGGTATATCATTGGAAGTGAAGGGCGGTGTGGATGCCACCGTTACAGTGAAAGGTGTGGCCACCTACACCTCGAATGGAGCAGGTGTTGCTGCAGGTGGTGTTACTTCTACTTCAAAAGGAACCGATGCGGCTACCACGACTTCAACCGGCGGTTGTACCTGCACCACAATGGGATTAAGTGTGACTGTAGGCTTCTTTGGGTCATTGCCTTATAGAATAAGCCCGATTGATCCCTCAGGATCCCACTCTTCATCGTTTCTATATTGACCCCTTCAACCCTATGATCTGGGAGAGGATTGTTGCGAACATTAGGTGCAGTTTCCTTTACTTGTATGACATTATTATCAATCAGTGTTTGGATCTTGTCTTTCAAGGTGCGACACTCATCAATAGTGTGTCCCTTCATACCGGAATGGTATGCACATGTCTTGTTTGGATTGACCCATTGAGATGAATTCTCCATTGCCACAGCGGTAATAGGGGTGACATAACCAGCAACTTTCAATATTTCTTACAACTGGTCGATGGGTTCAGCAATGGCGGTGTACTGTCTGGGTGGTTTGCGGTCAAAATTGGGCCTGGGTTTTTGGTAATTTGGACGAGTTGGAGGTGACTGATAATATGATGGCTGGGTATTATAGGTATGGTAGGCGGTAGCAGGTTGAGAATATCTGGGAGGTGATGGTTGGTATGTGGGTGGAGGTGTTTGGTATACAGATGGAGTTTTCGGGCCTTGGGCAACCATTATTGTTCCCACTTCTTTCTTTTGCGATATGCCGACTGATTGTAATGCTTTGTTCATGGCCTGCACTTCCTCGAAATTCGTCACCGTTCCACTTTTAATACCTTCCCCGATCCTTTCTCCGAGCTTGATGATATCGGAGAACTTATGATTCTCAATAACCATTAGCCTTTCGTAATATTGTGAATCATGTGCCTTGACAAAGAACTTGTGCATCTGTTCCTCATCTAATGATGGACTAATCTTCGCTGCTTCTAACCTCCACCGAGTAGCATACCCACGAAAAGTCTCATTTGGCTTCTTCTTGAGGTTCTGGATATAGAAAACATTTGGTGCATTCTCCATGTTGAATCCGAACCTATCCATGAAATCTAACGGCATGCTCACCCAATAATACCATTTCTTGGGATTCTGGCTTATGTACCAAGACAGGGCATCTCCAGTAAGGCTTATCATAAATAGATTCATGCGTATCCTTTCGTCTTTTCCGATCCTCACGAGCTTGTCACAGTAAGTTCTTAGATGAACCTTGGGGTCACCCGTTCCATCGAACATTTCAAACTTGGGAGGTTTTTAACCCTCCGGAAGTTCCACATCCGGCTGTATGCACATATCCTCGTAATTCAGACCTTCAATCCCTTTACCTCCTTCAACACCATGAACTCGGCAGGTTAGCTTCTTGAGCTCCTCAGCCATGTTTTTGATGAGCAGTTCCTTCTCAGAGGATTCTGGTGTATAGGAGATTGGTTTAATGGAGTGAGGTAGGGTTTCCACGTATATAGGGTTGTTTTGATGAATACCGCGAGTTTGGGTATAATGGTGATCATTGGTGGAGTTCTGGGGTTGGGGGATAGGTTGCAGTGTGTTCTAAGGAGTATGATAGGTGGTTTGCGGGTATTGTTGATACACAATTTTTCACTATATTATTTTCAAAATGCATATATATCTCCAAAACAATGCATGAGCATCAATTAATATTTTTCCATAATTTGTCTGCATTTTAAAAGAATTTTTAATTAAGTTATCCCAGTATTTTATTGTATAAATAATTACTAATTGTATCACAAGTGGTTTTATAATAAGTTTATTGCTTAATTTAATCATTTACATTATACTAAGCTTTAATTATTTCTTGAACAACCATATTTACATTTTAGGGTTATAATTGCAATAACTTTGCAATAATAGCCCGCATGTGCATAATTACCTTATTTCACAATAAAATGACCTTTTATATTTTTACAATATTAAGTAATTATTTTAAATCATTCTTTTGCATCAATAGCATTTTTATCATTTATTAGCTATTTTTATAAATTATTTTATCAAGTTAATTGGATATTTAACAAATAGCCTCTTTTAATTTGATATTTTTTCGGGCCTGACCCAAATTACTAGCCCAGCCAATTAAATCATAACCCTGATCCAATACCATAACACAATTTCCTATAACTCGCCCCAACCCGGATGGAATCCTGGCCATTGATCTCTGAAGAT
This sequence comes from Nicotiana undulata, assembly GCA_005239495.1. Classification (NCBI taxonomy): domain Eukaryota; kingdom Viridiplantae; phylum Streptophyta; class Magnoliopsida; order Solanales; family Solanaceae; genus Nicotiana; species Nicotiana undulata. Next base: position 41,016 of record ML241497.1, on the reverse strand, counting down.
CAACGGTCCAGGATCCATTTCCTTTTTTAATTAACAAACCAACCCCCAAACCCTACTCATTTTCACAAAACAGCCGCCCTTACATCCCTTCCTCCTCTCTTCTCTCTCAACCTCCCCCTAACCCTAGACCCCCGTCACCCGAACTCCCTTCAATTCATGGGTTTTCTCTTCGATCTTAGGCCCTATCCGCCTCCTATCTCTACTGGTTGTTTGACTTCCATGTTATTTGATGGAATCTCAAAGAGATTCGAACATACTTGGTTCAAATCCCTCAGTCTCTTGGTGAATCCGTCTGTGTTCACCCATTGTTTGTGAGTATTATCATTTTTCGTGTTTTCATGGCTTCAAATCTCTGTTCTAAAACTCTATTTTTATACCCCTGTTTATATTTGTACAACCCTAACTATTTCTGGCCAAATAGGTTCCGATCTCTTTAGATCAGATATGTTTGGAGTTTGTTTAATAGTTTTCCTTTAAGATTCTTTCGTTTTTACCGCTATTATCTACCGATTGGGTTTCATCCTTTTTAAGTTTCTGCAAATGTTTTAAAATGTGTAAAGGCTCAACTTTGGACCTTCTTCTTTACGGATCGACTAATTTCTTTGCTTGAGTTTCATCTCTGTATTTCGATATGCTTAAGGGTTTCCATTATTCGATTATTTATCTCACTGTTCTTTCCTGTTCACTTTGGCTATGTTAAGTTAACTAATTAATTGATTTACTTGCTTAATTAGGGTTTGAAATTGTACTTCTTTTCAAACTAATATCTCTCTGAAAGATTTTTATTTATTCTTTCCTTATATGTGACTCATAATTGGTACTGCCTTCCTTAATTATGTTACTAGCCTGATTTTTGGGATTTGATTGTTTTAACCGACCTATAAATGATCTATGGATTTATTTGTTTACCTTATTAACCTCAAACTCGGCTGTTAATTGATTCTTCCTAATCTAAGTGATATTTCTTGGATTCTATCGTATTAATTGATTGTGTTTAGCCCTAATTAACTGGTTGAATGATTTGTATACCATATTTGTGATCTCTTGATTCTCCTACCTTATTTGTTTACTCTGCTGAATGATATATAATCCTAACCATTTTGATTTTTAAACACACAGACCTACGCTTACAAGTTCACTTTCCCTTACACACTCACACTCACACGACTTAAGTTCTTTTAGTTACTTTGATTTGTTGCACTGTCTAGCCGGCTGAAAGCCAAGGCTAGACTCTTGGATTCATTTGCCTTCACATTCCTGTTTGCTATCTCCTTAACTGGTATGCCTCAATTTTTGTTATCATATTCTATTCTATATGCTATGTAGTTAAATCTCAACATGCTTCTGTTTTGATATCTGATTCCTGACCATCTATTCTTCAACTACGATGCCTTAGTTCTTATTATCTTGTGTTGTTCCATGTGTTTCTATGAGTAGTTTATTTCAAACCTTGATATGCTTCTGCTTGCTATGTAGTTCTTGTTTATTTCTCTCTCAACTAGCATGCCTAAACTCGTGTTAACCTGTCATGTTCTATATGCTAGTATGGTTAGTTTACCTTAGCATGTTTCTGATTGATCCATGACACTTGTTTACTTGTATCTGAAACTAGCATGTTTAATTCCTACTACCCCACCCTGCTCTGTATGGCTGTCTGATTAGTCATTTTAACTTCAGCATGTTTTTCTCTGCTTAATACTTGTCTATATGACTCCACCTAGTAATAATTAACAAACCAAGTTGACTTCTGCAATGTAGAACTGAGTTTGATTTAGTTGTATTATCTATTCAGAACCCATTTAATTCTGTTTGTAATTTGAGTGTCCCTGTTGTGATTGCTTTGGTATCCATATCTGAACCAATCTACTAAATGTGCACTCTGTTTGTTTGCAGTCTTGTAATTTATTTCTGTCTACTCCTGACTGCTTTTTCTAGAACTATCCTCTACCCCTTATATACTATTTTAAAACTTCCACTCTTAGTTATCTAGGGTCCTACCACCCCCAGTGTGAGCACTTCCTAGGGTCCATGAGACTCCTCCGAACTCTGACATACTGGGGCTGGTCTTCCAATCTTTTACAACTATTTCTCTGAAAAAGGTTCTGGTGTGAGCATTGCCTGATGTCCCTGAGGCCCTTGGGAACTTTGACACACCAGAAGCCCATTTTGTGTATTATGGATGGATTACATGTGGACATCAAACTTGCTTGCTTGAAGGCCTGGCTTCTAGGTTGATGTTGGGCCTACTAAGGCTCCCAGTAATGTAATGAATAGCTTTATGTATTTCATTCATATTGGTCTGTAATAATGTAATAATCCTTTTAAAATAGATATGGGGTTATTAGTAAAAGCTGGGGAGGGATTTTTATATATCTTTGTCAGGTTCGGGTAGAAATCATGCTTGTAGGTTGTTGCGGTGATTCTTAATGTGCATACCATTATAAATCATGCCTATAGGATCTTGTCTCACCGTTTAAAATCTGAAGTTTCATACTTTACATCCTAGAAATCTTGTTCATAGGTTGTTTATCAATTCTGCATCAAGAACCCGTGTTTTACGCATATTTTCAAGTCTTAATGTGCATTAGAGATCATGTATATAGGATCTTTCTTGTATAAATTACTGAACTTGTATGACATTCTGTTAACGTCTCTGTCCACTTAGATATCATGCCTTTAGGAAATAAATACAAAATCATTTTATGCACTTAGACATCATGCCTATAGGACATAAATATAAAATCAGTTTCTGCACTTAGATATTATGCCTGTAGGAAATAAATATAAAATCAGCTTCAGCATTTAGATATCATGTCTATAGGAAATAATACTTGTAATCAGTTCCAACACTTAGAAATCATGCGTATATGGGTTAATTAATTCTGTAAAAATAGAAAGCATGCCTATAGGATCTAAGAGATAAAATTTGCCTGTTAATATCAATAACCCGTTTAAAAATTGTCGTCTCTAATTAACAGTTTAGATACCATGTCTACAGGATTCTGCCCGGTTATCACTTAGGCAAAATGATAGGGTAATTGAAGAATTCTGGGACTAAAATTGTGATTTCTTGTTGTTTGAAAACGTGCCCAGATACAGAGTATTAACAAAATCAGTAGGCAAAGTGATAGGAATCACTGCTTACTTTAATAAAGCTTCTATATATTATATTCATGCTCATCTAGATATCCTGCCTATAGGGTCTTAATCATTAAAGATTGTTCGTTTGAACTGCGTGCATTTGTTGGCTATTTGTGGAGGTTAACATGAGCCCCTTAATTGCTCCTTATGTGACAATCCTATATGAACTTTTGTTTGTCGCCTAGCTTTCTCGTTTTAAGCAACATAGGTGAGTCTAGAACTATGCAAAATAGAAGTCATAAACACCTCCAGGACCATAGGTAAGGGACGGGTAGTGCACACATAAGGTACGCACTAGAAGCTATTAGAATGCTTAGGTAATAACTAAAAGATAGTAATTGGGTAGTAAAGGAGATGATGACCTGTTCACTAATACTATGTGTAACACCCCAATTTGGGGAAAGTTAACAAGTATTGCATGGAAATGATCCTATAGGCAAAAAAACGTAAGACCCTTTAATTCTTGTTTTAAAGTAAATATCCATTTGTTTTAAATTGTTTAACTTTCCTTTAAAGACTAATTCGCTTGATTGAGTTTGGCAGGGACCCACCATTTTGGACCTCGAGGGGTGCCTAACACCTTCCCCTCAAGGTAATTTCGAGCCCTTACCCAATCTCTGGTGATGTAAACTATTTTCATGAGTTAACTGCTCTATGTGGCCTAACGCACCTTAATCCGTTAGGTGGCAACTCTTCAAATTCCATACCCGTCCCAAAAGGAAGAAAGTTTTCCCAAAAATGTCAAAACCCAGACTCCGCGAGGAAAAAGGGGACGCGACAGCATGGCGACTCTGCTGGGGATAATCAGGCTCTTATCATGACAAACTTGCTTTTTGTGAATTAGTCTTAAACATGCTAATACGAGCGCACCCTTTCCCTTTTCCCTTTTATGTTAATTTAATTGCCTATTTTCAAGCATTTATGATTTCCTTTACTATAGAAACTGACTTGTTTCCTTGTTTTCCTTTCTTAATGCCTTTCGATTATTAAATACTTCACTTATCATTTATCATTTATCATTTTTCAACGTGCAAATACATGACAATGTGTTCTTTACTGTTGCATAAATCATGCTTAACATCATATTCCACTCGTGCATAATAAATCCTATAGCAACGCTTGATGAGTGTTTGCGCTCTTCCTATATATCACCCCTTAAATTCAGAAAGGCTTATGTGCGGTAAAACTAGTCGATCAACGGTGCAGTCGACGGTTCAGTTCCTTTCCCCCTCAAGTTGCCCGCCTGTGGGTACCTGCCTAGATCTCTATAGAAACCTTACTCCGGTTAATTGTACATTCATCATAGTCAAACCTAGCTAGGGTTAATTTGTTGTCCACGTAATAACCCTTTAACACAAGCCTTGTCCAAAAGTCCACCGGCGTTTCCATAATCCCAACGGACGCAACCACGATTTTGTGCATTAATTTTGGAGAAATAAGTGCCGGTATATTAATCATTGATGTATAAATATGTGATGACCCAAAAGGTCATCTTATGTAAATTTAATTATGACTGTGTTTCGAGGCCCCAAAAGCCTCCGTTAATCTCACCTCGATGTGCGTGCGCAGCCCGGGCGTGTACCCGGGAAGCCTTTATGTGGAAACTTGATAAAGAGTTGAATTTATGAGAATTAATTGAATAAAGTTGACTTTGGTCAACATTTTTAGTAAACGGACCCGGACCCGTGATCTGGCGATTCCGGAAGGTCTGTAGGAAAATATGGGACTTAGGCGTATGCCCGGAATCGAATTCCGAGGACCCAAGTCCGAGAAATAAATTTTTAAAGAAAATTGTTTTCTGGAAAAATAATAAAGGCTATGAAAATGAACCTCGATGTGAAACCTGCATTACCGGTCTCGTGTTATGGTTTCGGAGCCCGGAGCAGGTTCAATATGTGTTATTTAAGTTATCTGTGAAATTTGGTAAGAAACGGACTTGATTTGACGGGTTTCGGATCAAAAATGGGAAATTGAGAGTTAATGAAGTTTTGAGGATTTTCATAGAATTTGAAATTTGGTTTGGAACGTGATTTCATGTTATCGAGGTCCGAATTGGATTTTGAGACCAGGAATGGTTCCGTTATGTCATTTATGACTTGTCCGCAAAATTTGATGTCATTCCGAGTCGTATAGGTCGGTCCGGCGCATATTTATTGAAATCAAGAACTTGAAGTTTCTTAAGTTATGGTTTTAGGGGTTTTTGGGGTGTGATTTTGAGATTTAGCGTTGTTTTGGGTGTTCTGAAGGCTCGGCGAGTCCGTATTATGATTTGGGACTTGTTGGTATTTTTGGACGGGGGCTCGGGTGGGCCCAGGTGCCTCCCGGACCCCGCACGAGGCCAAACACCAGCTAAAAACACTATTAGTGCAGCTGTAGCTAGTGTGACCGCAGGTGCGGTTGCCCAGCCACAGGTGGGCGACCGCTCCTGCGGTCCAAGCCTCGCAGGTGCGCATCTTCCGCAGGTGCGAACCATTTTCCGCTGGAGCGGGACCGCAGGTGCGGCCCCCAACTCCGCAGGTGCGAACCCAGCTCCCCCGGCAATTTTCCGCAGGTGCGGCCATTTCCTCGCAGGTGCGGGACCGCAGGTGCGGTCCCAGGGTCGCAGGTGCGGAAAGCCCTATAGGCAGATTGTTTTTAAAGTTTAAAACTCGGGTTTCCTTCATTTCCATCATACCAAAAACCCCATTAGAGACTTGTGAGCTTGGGAGAAGCACACCACTACCTAGCTACTGATAAGGTAAGTTAATTCCTTCCTAATACTAGTTTCATGCATGAATAATTAATGGGATTACCTACTAAATTAATGGAAAATCAAGAATTGGGTAGAAAATTTAGGGCTCTTAAGAAATTGGCGTATTGTCCGTTTAATGCTATGAATTCAAGTAGAAACTTCATATTAATGATCCTTAGGCTATGGGTGAGTGATTCCTCCGAGGATTTTCGGGATTCGAGCATGCGGGCCCGGGGTCGAATTTTAGTATTTTTGGAAGAATGATAGAAAATGTATAATTAGGCTTTGGAAATGGTTTATTGAGTAATTATTGATGTTGATAAATCAATTATGTCTAGACATTATCGATTCGGAGTTGGATTCAAGAGGAAAGGCTCTGATCGAGGCTTGACTTGCATTTTGGAGCCAAGGTAAGTGTTTGGCCTAACCTTAGCTTGAGGGATTAGGTATAGAGTCTTATTTGCTATGTGTAATTCATGTCCAACGTAAAGGCGGGGTGACGAGAGCCTATATGTTACGGCCAAGCATGCCCGTGAGTCAATTGTGATGAATCGTACCGTGTTCTTAATATTCTCCGTACTATGAGTAATTGGTGGTTTAGAAGTGATACCTTGATGTTGTTTCATGACATGGGGAGTTATTGTGTTTTTTTTTCCAGTTGAGGCTTTTACTGTTGAAATTATATATCTGATGCGAGGTTGGTTATAGCTGAGTCCCTTGCCGGGACGATAGAATTTTATTGAGTATCCCCATACACTTGAGACTTCTTGTTGTTGATTTTCACATTATATTGTTGATCGTTTATTATTTATCGTACGAGGGGACATGTCGTGCTGATTGTTATTATTTATCACACGAGGGGACATGCCGTGTTGATCGTTACTATTTATCGCACGAGGGGACATGCCGTGCTGATTGTTATTATTTATCACACGAGGGGACATGCCGTGTTGATCGTTACTATTTATCGCACGAGGGGACATGCCGTGCTGATTGTTATTATTTATCACATGAGGGGACATGCCGTGTTGATCGTTTATTATCTATCGCACGAGGGGACATGCCGTGTTGATCGTTGACTATTTATCGCACGAGGGGACATTCCATGCCGAGTGATTGCGAGATTACGCACGAGGGGACATGCCGTGCTTCTTTGCTGTTCACTATCTGTTCTAAGACGTTAAATTCCTGCTTTTACTTGTTACAACTCAGTTATTACCCTGTTCTACTGTGCTAGCATTATGTTTCCCCTTTTACCCCCAGCATGTTCTCTCCGTATCTGTTTTACTTGCTTATCTCCGTCGATATTTTCCTGTTATTATATAGAATTGCACAAGTACATATATTGTTGTCGGTCCTAGCCTCGTCACTACTTCGCCGAGGTTAGGCTCGGCACTTACTCAGTACATGGGGTCGGTTGTACTGATGCTACACCTGCACTTATTTTTGTTGTGCAGACTACGCAGCTGGACCCGGTGGTCACTGACGGTCGGAGCATTTAATCAGTTCATACAGGAGACATCGAGGTAGACCCCCAGACGTCCGTGGGCCTTGGTGTAACCTTCTACCCTTCACTTTTAGCTCTGTCTTATCTTATAGTTTCAAAGACAGTCATATGTACTTATTTCAGACCTTTGTATTTAGTAATCTCTTAGACAATTTGTGAGTATGTGACACTTATGGGTTTTACTTTGAATCTTGCTATACTATTTTTTATAATTTTGTTAACTTTCATATTGTTAATTATAGCTGCCTTTGTCATCTTGTTCAGTTTAGTTGTTAATGGGTTTGTTTAGTTCAAACATTGGCTTGTCTAGCGGGTTCAACATTAGACGCAGTCATGGCCCGAAGGTGGGATTTCGGGTAGACGCAGAGATGTTCAGGTTGGAGGGGCTCCGCCCCGTTGCTATGCTATTCCGGCCAGGCCTGAGGCTGAGGCTTCTGACGCAGTTATCACAAGTACGGTATCAGTTTGCAGCTGAGATGCTTCGGTGTTATTCGATCCGGGTTCTACTTTCTCTTATGTGTCTTCAGATTTTTCCCCTTATTTGAGCATGTCCAGTGATTCCCTGAGTGCTCCTGTATATGTGTCTACCCCGATGGGTGATTCTATTGTGGTAGATCGAGTCTACCGTGCTTGCTTAGTAGTTATTGGTGGTATGGAGACTCACGTTGATCTTTTGCTTCTGGATATGGTGGACTTTGACGTCATATTGGGGATGGATTGGCTATCTCCCTATCATGCTATTCTGGAATGTCATGCCAAGACAGTGACCTTGGCCTTACCAGGTGTGCCTCGTTTGGAGTGGAGAGGGAATCCTAGCCATTCTTCTGGCAGAGTTATTTCGTATATGAAGGCTCGGCGTATGGTCGAGAAGGGTTGTTTGGCCTATGTTCATGATTCTAGTGCTGATGTTCTTTCTATGGAGTCTGTGCCTGTGGTTCGTGAGTTCCCAGAGGTTTTCCCTGCTGACTTGCCGGGTATGCCACCCAACAGGGATATTGACTTTTGTATCGAGGTGGCCCAGGGCACTCAGCCCATTTCTATCCCGTCGTATCGTATGGCCCCGCCAGAGTTGAAGGAATTGAAGGATCAATTGCAAGACTTGTTGGATAAAGGCTTCATTAGGCCTAGTGTTTCTCCTTGGGGTGCTCCAGTGTTGTTCGTTAAGAAGAAAGATGGCTCAATAAGGATGTGTATTGACTACCGGCAGCTGAATAAGGTTACTATCAAGAACAAGTATCCTCTGCCGAGGATTGATGATCTATTTGACCAGCTTCAGGGTGCTACAGTGTTTTCCAAGATAGACTTAAGATCGGGTTACCATGGAGCTTGCAACTATTGTTCATGCATTGAAGATTTGGAGGCATTACTTGTATGGTGTGCCTTGTGAGGTGTTTACGGATCATAAGAGTTTACAGTATCTATTCAGGCAAAATGAGTTGAACATGAGGCAGAGGAGGTGGTTAGAGTTACTGAAGGATTATGACATTACCATTCTTTATCATCCGGGGAAGGCTAATGTGGTGGCCGATGCTTTGAGCCGGAAGTTAGTCAGTATGGGCAGTCTAACTTATTTATCAGTCGGGGAGAGACCTCTTGCGTTGGATGTTCAGGCTTTAGCCAACCGATTTGTGAGGTTGGAGGTTTCTGAGACTGGCAGTGTGTTGGCCCATACCGTGGCCCGTTCTTCATTGTATGACTGTATTCGGGCCAGGCAGTATGATGATCATCATTTATGTGTTCTTAGAGATACAGTCCGGTACCGAGGTGCCAAGCAGGTTACGACTGATGATGAGGCAGTTTTGCGGATGCAGGGCCGTATTTGTGTACCTGATGTTGACGGTATTCATGAGTTGATACTATAGGAGGCCCATAGTTCCCGGTATTCCATCCATCCGGGAGCCGCAAAGATGTACCAGGACTTGCGGCAGCATTATTGGTGGCGGAGGATGAAGAAGGATATTGTAGCTTACGTAGCTCGGTGCTTGAACTGTCAGCAGGTTAAGTATGAGCACCAGAGACCCGGTGGTTTGATGCAGCAGATTCAGCTTCCTGAGTGGAAGTGGGAGCGTATCACCATGAACTTTGTAGTTGGACTCCCACGGACTCAAAGGATGTTTGATGCAGTTTGGGTTGTGGTGGATAGGCTGACCAAGTCAGCGCACTTCATTCCGGTATCAGTTTCATATTCAGCGGAGAAGTTGGCAAAGATATAAATGAGAGAGATTGTTCGATTGCATGGTGTGCCATTATCCATTATATCAGACAGAGGTACTCAGTTTACCCCCCACTTCTGGAGAGTTTTTCAGCGAGAGTTGGGTACACAGATTGAGCTGAGCACAACATTTCATCCCCAGACAGACGGGCAGTCCGAGAGTACTATTCAGATTTTGGAGGATATGTTGCGGGCTTGTGTTATTGATTTTAGTGGTTCATGGGACCAGTTCTTGCCTTTAGCTGAGTTTGCCTACAATAACAACTATCAGTCGAGCATTCAGATGGCTCCGTACGAGGCGTTGTATGGTGGACGGTGTCGGTCTCCAATCGGATGGTTTGAGCCAGGAGAGGCTAGATTGTTGGGTTCCGAGTTAGTCCAGGATGCCTTGGACAAGGTGAAGATTATTCAGGATAGACTTCGTACAGCTCAGTCCAGGCAGAAGAGTTATGCGGATCGTAGAGTTCGAGATTTGGCCTTTATGGTAGGAGATCGGGTATTTCTTCGAGTGTCGCCTATGAAGGGCGTGATGATGTTCAGGGAGAAGGGCAAGTTGATCCCTAGGTACATTGGTCCATTTGAGATTTTGGATAAGGTAGGAAAGGTGGCCTACAGACTTGCCTTGTCGCCGAGTTTATCAGACGTGCATCCGGTGTTTCATGTGTCTATGCTCCGGAGGTATATTGCAGATCCCTCTCATGTGCTTGATTTCAGCGGTGTCCAGTTGGACAAGGATTTATCGTATGAAGAGGAGCCAGTAGACATATTAGCTCGACAGGTTCGTCAGTTGAGATCGAAGAGCTATCCTTCAGTTCGTGTTCAGTGGAGAGGTCAGCCTGTTGAGGCAGCTACATGGGAGTCCGAGTCCGATATGCGGAGCCGATATCCCCACCTTTTCCCAGATTCAGGTACCTTATGTGTCTGTTCGAGGACGAACATTTGTTTTAGAGGTGGAGATTGTGATGACCCAAAAGGTCATCTTATGTAAATTTAATTATGACTGTGTTTCGAGGCCCCGAAAGCCTTCGTTAATCTCACCTCGATGTACGTGCGCAGCCCAGGCGCATAGGCGGGAAGCCTTTATGTGGAAACTTGATAAAGAGTTGAATTTATGAGAATTAATTGAATAAAGTTGACTTTGGTCAACATTTTTAGTAAACGGACCAGGACCCAGACCCGTGATTTGGCGGTCCCGAAAGGTCTGTACGAAAATATAGGACTTGGGCGTATGCCCGAGATCGAATTCCGAGGACCCAAGTCCGAGAAATGAATTTTTAAAGAAAATTGTTTTCTGAAAAAATAATAAAGGTTATGAAAATGAACCTCGATGTGAAACTTGCGTTACCCGGCCCGTGTTATGGTTCCGGAGCCCGGAATAGGTTCAATATGTGTTATTTAAGTTATCTGTGAAATTTGGTAAGGAACAAACTTGATTTGACGGGTTTCAGATCAAAAATGGGAAATTGAGAGTTAATAAAGTTTTGAGGATTTTCATAGAATTTTAAATTTGGTTTGGAACGTGATTTCATGTTATCGAGGTCCGAATGTGATTTCGAGACCGGGAATGGTTCCGTTATGTCATTTATGACTTGTCCGCAAAATTTGATGTCATTCCGAGTCGTATAGGTCGGTCCGGCGCATGTTTATAGAAATCAAGAACTTGAAGTTTCTTAAGTTATGGTTTTAGGGGTTTTTGGGGTGTGATTTTGAGATTTAGCATTGTTTTGGGTGTTCCGAAGTATCGAGCGAGTCGGTATTATGATTTGGGACTTGTTGGTATTTTTGGACAGGGGCTCAGGTGGGCCCAGGTGCCTCCTGGACCCCGCACGAGGCCAAAAACCAGCTAAAAACAATGTTGGTGCAGCTGTAGCTGGTGTGACCGCAGGTGTGGTTGCCCAGCCGCAAGTGCGCATCTTCCGTAGGTGCGGACAATTTTCCGCACGAGCGGGACCGCAGGTGCGGCCCCCAAATCCGCAGGTGCAAACCTATCTCCCCCGGCCATTTTCCGCAAGGCAGACTGTTTTTAAAGTGCAAAACTCGGGTTTCCTTCATTTCCTTCATACCAAAAACCCCATTAGAGACTTGTGAGCTTGAGAGGAGCACACCGCGACCTATATACTGATAAGGTATGTTAATTCCTTCCTAATACTAGTTTCATGCATGAATAATTAATGGGATTACCTACTAAACTAATGGAAAAATCAAGAATTGGGTAGAAACTTAGGGCTCTTAAGAAATTGGTGTATCGTCCATTTAATGCTATGAATTCAAGTAGAAACTTCATATTAATGATCCTTAGGCAATGGATGAGTGATTCCTCCGAGGATTTTCGGGATTCGAGCATGCAGGCCCGGGGTCGTATTTTAGTATTTTTGGAAGAATGATAGAAAATGTATAATTAGGCTTTGGAAATGGTTTATTGAGTAATTATTGATGTTGATAAATCAATTATGTCTAGACATTATCGATTCAGAGTTGGATTCGAGAGGAAAGGCTGTGATCGAGGCTTGACTTGCATTTTGGAGCCGAGGTAAGTGTTTGGCCTAACCTTAGCTTGAGGGATTAGGTATAGAGTCTTATTTGTTATGTGTAATTCATGTCCAACGTATAGGCGGGTTGACGAGAGCCTATATGTTGCGATCAAGCATGCTCGTGAGTCAATTGTGATGAATCGTACCGTGTTCTTAATATTCTCCGTACTATGAGTAATTGGGGGTTTAGAAGTGATACCTTGATGTTGTTTCATGACATGGGGAGTTATTGTGTTGTTTGTTTTAGTTGAGGCTTTTACTGTTGAAATTATATTTCTGATGCGAGGTTGGTTATAGCTGAGTCCCTTGCCGGGACGATAGAATTTTATTGAGTATCCCCATACACTTGAGACTTCTTGTTGTTGATTTTCACATTATATTGTTGATCGTTTATTATTTATCGTACGAGGGGACATGTCGTGCTGATTGTTATTATTTATCACACGAGGGGACATGCCGTGTTGATCGTTTATTATTTATCGCACGAGGGGACATGCCGTGCTGATTGTTATTATTTATCACACGAGGGGACATGCCGTGTTGATCGTTTATTATTTATCGCACGAGGGGACATGCCGTGCTGCTTGTTATTATTTATCACACGAGGGGACATGCCGTGTTGATCGTTTATTATCTATCGCACGAGGGGACATGCCGTGATGATTGTTATTATTTATCACACGAGGGGACATGCCGTGTTGATCGTTGACTATTTATTGCACGATGGGACATTCCGTGCCGAGTGATTGCGAGATTACGCATGAGGGGACATGCCGTGCTTCTTTGTTGTTCACTATCTGTTCTGAGACGTTAAATTCCTGCTTTTACTTGTTACAATTCAGTTATTACCCTGTTCTACTGTGCTAGCATTATGTTTCCCCTTTTACCCCAGCATGTTCTCCCCATATCTGTTTTACTTGCTTATCTCCGTCGATATTTTCCTGTTATTATATAGAGTTGCACAAGTACATATATTGTTGTCGGTCCTAGCCTCGTCACTACTTCGCCNTGGACCCGGTGGTCACTGACGGTCGGAGCATTTAATCAGTTCATACAGGAGACATCGAGGTAGACCCGCAGACGTCCGTGGGCCTTGGCGTCACCTTCTACCCTTCACTTTCAGCTCTGTCTTATCTTATAGTTTCAAAGACAGTCATATGTACTTATTTCAGACCTTTGTATTTAGTAATCTCTTAGACAGTTCGTGAGTATGTGACACCAGTTCTGGGTTATATTTATGGGTTTTACTTCGAAGCTTGCTATACTATTTTTTGTAATTTTGTTAACTTTCATATTGTTAATTATAGCTGCCCTTGTCATCCTGTTCAGTTTAGTTGTTAATGAGTTTATTTAGTTCAAACTTTGGCTTGTCTAGCGGGTTCAACGTTAGACGCAGTCATCGCCCGTAGGTGGGATTTTGGGTCGTGACAAAATAGTCGAATCTGGAGGGGGAAAGGGCCTAACCTTGTTTGTTTTGCAGAAAAATGAAGCACGAAGTCCCCAGGTTCGGCATTGTCCGTAGCATACCACCATTGATTCTAGATTGGTGGGAAGATCTTTCCTCAAGTGACAAAAAAACATGTGATGAAGGTCGTGGGAAATTTTCCTTTTCTGTTAGACATTCAACCAAATAATATATTGATTGAAGCCGCAACAATGTTCTGGGACAGTGAAAGATCCGTGTTTTGCTTTGGGAACATAGAAATGACCCCTCTCTTGGAAGAAATAGGGGGATTCGCCGGGCTACCTTGGAACAGTCCTAGTTTATTGTTGCCAGAAAACCGTACCGCCAGGGGATTTCTAAAAATGATGGGTTTGAAAAAGAACGATGATTTGGAATGCTTGAAGAAGTCCTACATACCCTTTGACTAACTCTATGAACGATATGGTCATAGCTAGTCCTACCGTATCTTCCATGATGAATTCTCTATCACTTTCTTGGGTCATATTCACCGCAGGGTTTTTGTGTTCGATGTCTTCTTTCTGGGTATGATAGTGTTCCCAATGCAAGGGGACAAAATTCACACCAGACTGGCTATAGACAAAACTTTAATTGAGGGAATTGAGTGGCAAACATATACCATTGTCCCTATGATCATAACTGACATTTATCGGGCTTTGGACCGCTGCTATAAGGGGTTTAAACACTTCGAAGGTTGTAATTTGTTGTTACAAGTTTTATTATTGGAGCATCTCCAAAGGGATCAATATCGTCAAGAGTTTCCACGAAGGGCGTGCAATGATCATATAGCCTTTCATCACCCTAAGAGAAAGACTTACATCCCGGATAGGTTTGCTCAACCAGAAAGTGCTACAGAATGGGTGCAGGTTTTGGACAATTTGACTGAGGATCAGGTCCAATGGATGTTCGAATGGTTCCTCACTGACGAGTTCATCATTAGATCCAGGGACGCTCCACACTTGGTGTTTATCGGGTTAAGAGGCATATACCCCTATGTTCCCATCAGGGTTATGAGACAGGCAGGCAGGAAGCTGGTCATACCTCGGGTTTCAAAAATGAGTCATTACCGGGCATATTTTCAAGATGACGACATCCCATACAAGTGTGAAGCCCAGCATATGTGGCACTCAAAGATTATCGTAGAAAAAGACACCATCAAGCTAGAAAGGTATCACGCAGGGCATGTACGCTTTTACTTGTCATGGTTGGAAGACAGCATAGCAGGGATAGTTGAGACGAGAATCGGTCAAGGAAATAGGGTCATAGACGAAGCTGCTGAAGCCCAAGTGAAATACAACAAGCTGTGCAAAAGGATTCATGACTTCGAGGCCGAGCATCTGGAGATACACGAGACAGACATGAGGTTGATCAAGGAATGGAGGGAACTGGCTATCAACTCTAATGAAAGGCTGGAGTTTCTGGAGCAGGGTTTGATGGAGCTGGAGGAGAAGACAAGGAAAAGAGTCGCCGACTGCCAGAATGCTGAGGGAAGAGAAGGAGATAATATAGCAAGGGTATACTTGCTATTAGGAATACGCGAACTGGGGAACCTGATCGAGGGAGCTAGGAAGATCAAGCCTGGGGAAGGTCATTCTGGGACCAAGTAGAGTATATTTATTTTGCTTTTCCAAATGTAATAAGGCTAAGTGACAGTAGTGACTTATCTTATTTTATCTTAGTGTCGTTTTAGATTCATCTATTTTTACATTAATTAAATGAGGCAATTATTGGCACTTAAGTTCTCTAAATCAACATGTCGCTAGGCCTACCTTGGTCACAACGAGGCTCCCAAATTAGGACGCGAATTTAAATTTCCGCAATATGGGTTTAAATACTTCAAATGCTCTTTTCAGAACTCTTACTGACTTGGCTACCTTTTTGTTTTTCTTTATTTTGATTATTCCCATTCCCAAAGGCTGTTTCGCGCATACTGGCCTCATCAGCTTATCATACCAGATCCAGGAGACCTCTACATTCTCCTCCTCCTAGTCCACCAAAAGGCAAAGGAAAAGCAAAAATGGACGATCTAAACGGCATAAAAAAGGACAACACTACACATGTTGAGAATGCGGAAGCTTCCGATGGTCGGGGTATTCAGGCCCCAAATGATGTGGTTTCGCGACTTGAGCAGAAAATACTTGAACTCCAGGGTGAACTTGATGAGGTTCGTAGCTTGGCAAACCTCTCCCTCACACTCAAAATCCCAGATATCAATCACCCAAACACCCAGAATCCTGTACCACCTCAGAGCACACCCAAATAACGCCCACAGAATCCTCTCGCACCTCACCAGTATACAACCCCGCCTCAAAATCAACCTCTCCCTTCTCAATACCAGCAAACCAACTACCATACTCCCCAAAATACCCCACAAATTATCCTCGAACCCCAAAATTCCACCAATGATCATCACTATACCCAAACTCCTGAAATTCACCAGAACAACCCCATATAAGTGGAAAACCATAACTCACTCCACTCAACCAACCTCCTATACACCAGAATACGCTGAGAATGACCTGCTCATCAAAAACATGGCGGAGGAGTTCAAGAAATTGACGAGTCGAGTTCAGGGTGTTAGAGGAGGTAAAGGTATAGAAGGTATGCATTACGAGGATTTATGCATACAACCAGATGTGGAACTTTCGGAGGGTTACAAACATCCCATGTTCGAAATGTTTGACGGAACGGGTGATTCCAAGGGTCATCTGAGAACTTATTGTGACAAGCTCGTGGGGGTCGAAAAAGATAAAAGGATTCGCATGAAGTTCTTCATTAGAAGTCTTACTGGAGATGCCATGTCTTGGTACTTAAGCCAGAATCCCAAGAAGTGGTCCAATTGGGTGAGCATGGCATCAGATTTTGTGGACCGGTTCAGATTTAATACGGAGAATGTACTGGATGTCTTCTATATCAAAAACCTAAAGAAGAAGCCAATTGAGACTTTTCGCGAGTATGCTACTCGGTGGAGGTCAAAATAAACCAAGGTCAGACCAGCGTTAGACGAGGAACAGATGAACAAGTTTTTTGTCAGGGCACAGGATCCGCAGTACTACGAAAGGCTAATGGTTATTGAAAACCATAACTTCTCGGATATCATCAAACTCAGAGAAAGGATTGAAGAGGGTATTAAAAGCGGGATGGTGACAAATTTTGAGGCACTACAGGCCACGAACAAAGAATTGTAATCAAGTGGCATATCGAAGAAGAAAGAGGTGGGAACAGTAATGGTTGCCCAAGGACACAAAAACCCCTTTGTATACCAGACACCTCCGCCCACATACCAACTATCACCTCTCAGATATTCCCAACCTGTTGCTGCCTACCATACATATAATACCAAACATCCTACTTTCAGTCACCTAACTCGTCCAAATTACCAGAAATTCCAGCCTAATTTTGACCGCAAACGTCCTAGACAGTATACCGCCATTGTTGAACCCATTGACCAATTGTATGAAAGGTTGAAGGCTGCTGGTTATGTCACCCCTATTTTCGTTATGGCAATGGAGAATTCATCTCAATGGGTCAACCGAACAAAAATTGTGCATACCATTCAGGTATGAAAGGGCACACTATTGACGAGTGCCGGACATTGAAAGATAAGATCAAAACATTGATTGACAATAAGTCCATACGTGCGAAGGAAGCTGCATCTAACGTACGCAACAACCCCTCCCAGATTATAGGGGCGAAAGGATCAATGTGATAGAAGCTGAGGATGAATGGGATCCCGAGGGATCAATTGGACTTATCAAAGAGGGTGACGATCCTAAGAAACCCATAGTCACGCTCAATCCTATCGTGGTGCAGGTACAACTTCCAGTTGAGGTGACTGCATCAATTCTATTAGAGGTAGAAGTAGCACCACCTACAGACACCTGCTCCATTTGAAGTGAAAGTAGCCACACCCTTCATAGTGACGGTTTCAACCACGCCGCCCTTCAGTACTGATGTTGTACCTTGGGATTATGTGGCCGAGGCTAGAAGAAAGTGAGAAGCAAAAATGGAAGAATACGGCGCTGCACAAGGGATGACCAGAACGGGAAGGGTTTATACACCAGAACATTTGGGAGAAAGCAGCAAGCATTCCTCTAGCAAACCGCCCGTTATTGAGACTGGTTCAGATGACCTCTAGAGGAAGGTACAAGTAAGGGAGTAATTTATCGTTGATCATTTGAACAAGACTCCCGCTCAGATATCTAGTTGTCGCTTCTGCAAAATTCTGAGGCACACAGGAATGCTCTAATGAAGGTGTTAAGTAAAGCATATGTGCCCAACAACATCACTGGTGGAGAAATGGCCAATATGGTGGGGAAGGTGCTAGAGAGCCAGAAAATCACTTTCCATGAGGACGAACTGCCACCGGAAGGGTTAAATCACAACAGGGCATTACACATCACAGTGCAGTATGAAGACAAGTTTATTTCCAGAGTTCTGATTGATAGAGGATCCATCCTCAACATTTGCCCATTGACAACGCTGAAGAGGTTGGTCAAAGGCATACATGAGATACGAGAGGGAACTATGAATATGAAAGAGTTCGATGGGTCTCAAAGAGCTACCATAGGAGAAGCTAATCTCTATCTGCAGATGGGTCCTACCTGGTTTGATGTGGAGTTTCATGTCTGCCTCCTACAATATGTTGTTAGGGAGACCTTGGATACATGCCGCTGGGGCCGTGGAATCTACGTTACACCAGGCTGTGAAGTTCGAGTGGAACCATCAAGAAGTAATTATCCATGGAGATGGGAGCAACCCCATTTACACTAGTCAGACTATTCTAATGATTGAAAACAGAAGAAATATAGGTGAAGAGACCTACCATCATATCGAGTGGGTTAACGCGATCGAGAAAGATAATTGGTGGAGTAGCAAGATAGCAAGTAGCAAGATAGCAAGCATGCTATCATGGAAAGGATATGATCCCGGCAAAGGGCTTGGTAAACATCTTCAGGGCATCTCCAAGCTAATACAGCCAAAGCGCCATGGTACCACTTTCGGGCTAGGATATCATTACACCTAGCAGGAATTTCGAAATTGGTCACCACTGTGGCGTGGTCCATACTACCCTATTAAGTAACATGTGCCCCACTTGAGTTAGACCTTCCATCAGGCCGATATTATATAGGGATCAGAGGAAGAAGAAGCATTGGCGGCATTAAGGAATCTGTTCTTGGAAGATGATGACATGGACTGTTGTGTAATTGTCGAGGAGGAGGAGGAGGAGGAGGAAGGCCCTACTATCCAAGATGTAGAGAGAGGAACATTCCTCAAGAACTGGACTGTCAGACAATCGAGGGCCCGATGAGTCCTGGGGTAGCAAGGCTGAATAACAATGTTTATTTTTATTTTCTAGAAAAAAGATTTCCATTTGCATTTTGTTTTAAATAATATTCCCAATGTTCCCAAAAGTTGTTTGAATTATTGAAAATTACTTTTACTTTAAATGGATTGATGTTTTATTATCCCTACTTTCTTTCACATCTTTATCCCTACAGCATTACTATTTCCTATCTCGATGAACCATCAAATGTGATATGTAATGAGACAACACAACAAAAGGATAGCGATTCAGAAGAAGAGGATGCAATACTTGAGGAGATCGTCAGAGAAGTAGAGGATTTTGAGAACAATCCTAAGTCCAACTTGGACGAAACTGAGAAAATCAACTTGGGAAATTCTGAAACCGTCATGGAGACCCGCATCAACATCCACTTGTCACCGTCAGAGAAAGAGGAACACACTCGGTTCTTGAAGGAGTATGAGGACATCTTTGCATGGCCATACGATTATATGACCAGATTAAGCACATCCATTGTGCCCCACAAGTTTCCCACAAACCCAATGTGTTCGCCAGTAAAGTAGAAACTCAGGAAATTGAAGCATGATATGAGCCTGAAAATCAAAGAGGAGGTTACTAAACAGATCAAAGCCAAGGTCCTCAGGGTAGTTGCATATCCAACTTATCTAGCCAACATTGTGCCAGTTCCGAAGAAGGATGGGAAAGTCAGAGTCTGCGTTGATTATTGAGATCTCAAAAGAGCCATCCCAAAGGATGATTTCCCGTTACCAAATATACACATCTTGATCGACAATTGTGCCAAGCATGAATTCTAGTCTTTTGTGGATTGCTTTGCAGGATACCATCAGATCTGGATGGACGAGGGGGACGGTGAGAAAACAACCTTCATTACACCATGGGGGGTGTAGTGTTATAAGATGATGTCGTTCATCTTAAAGAATGTTGGGGCCACCTACATTAGGGCCATGACTACTATTTTTCATGACATGATACATAAGGAGATAGAGGTGTACGTAGATAATTTCATCATTAAATCCAAGAAGGCCACAGATCACATAACAGACTTCAAAAAGTTCTTCGACCGGCTGCTGAAGTACAATCTAAAGCTGAACCCCGCGAAATGTGCATTTGGGGTTCCTGCTGGAAAGCTATTAGAATTCATCGTCATCCGTCGGGGAATAGAATTGGATCCATCAAAGGTCAAAGCCATCCAAGAGTTACCACCGCCAAAAAACAAGAAAGATGTAATGAGTTTCTTGGGACGCCTCAACTACATCAACCGTTTCATAGAACAGTCCACAATGATATGTGAGCCGATTTTCAAGATGTTGAAAAAGGATTCTGTAACTAGTTGGACCGAGGATTGTCAAAAGGCTTTTGAAAAAATCGAGGAGTACTTGTCAACACCACCAGTCTTGGTCCCACCAAAGCTAGGTAGACCACTGCTACTCTACCTTGCAGTGCTCGATGAAGCTTTCGGTTGCGTTCTGGGGCAGCAAGACAAGACAGGGAGAAAGGAATATGCCATCTACTAATTGAGTAAGAAGTTCACACCTAATAAAGCACGATACTGTCTACTGGAACGCACTTGCTACGCGTTAACCTGGATAGCTCAGAAGCTAAGGCACTACTTCTGTGCTTATACAACATATCTCATATAGAGAATGGATCCTTTGAAATACATCTTTCAAAGCCCATGCATATTGGAAAGCTGGCTAAATGACAAATCATGCTGAGTGAATTCGACATCGTCTATGTAACTTAGAAGGCAGTCAAGGGACAGGCACTGGCAGACCACCTTGCTGAAAACCATGTGGGAGGAGAATACGAACCCCTAAAAACGTACTTTCCTGATGAAGAAATATCGTTCGTAGGAGAAGACATTGTTGAAGCCTACGACGGTTGGAGAATGTTTTTCGATGGAGCAGCAAACTTCAAAGGAGTCGGCATTGGAGCCGTCTTGGTATCAGAAACTGATCAACATTATCCAGTGTCTGCAAAACTCAGATTCCCCTGCACCAACAACATGGCAGAATATGAAGCTTGCATATTAGGGCTCAACATGGCTTTTGATATGAACATTCAGGAACTACTAGTGATCGGCGATTCAAATGTGCTTGTGCATCAGGTACAAGGAGAATGGGCTACCAAGAATTCCAAGATATTTCCATACCTGCATCATGTGCAAGAAATGAAGAAGAGATTTACAAAGATAGAGTTTCGGCACGTCCCCAGGATTCAGAATGAGTCTGATGATGCATTGGCTACTTTGTCATCAGTGATACAACATCCAGACAAGAACTTCATTGATCCCATTCCAGTAAGGATCCATAATCAGCCGGCATATTTTACCCATGTTGAAGAAGAAACGGACGGAAAATCGTGGTTCCACGACATCAAAGAGTACTTGGCAAAAGGAGAATACCCGAAGCATGCCAACCATACTCAGAAATGCACACTTCGGAGGTTGTCCAATCATTTCTTCCGTGGCGGAGGAACCCTATATAGAAGAAATCCAGATCTGGGACTATTAAGGTGTGTCGACGCAAAGGAAGCTTCTAAGTTGCTCGAGGAAATACATGGTGGGACCTGCGGCCCGCATATGAATGGCTTTGTCTTGGCCAAGAAGATACTCATGGCAGGTTATTTTTGGATGACCATGGACACAGATTGCATCCGATATGTTCAGAAGTGCTACCAATGTCAAATACATGCAGATATGATAAAAGTACCGCCGAACGAGCTTAACACAACAAGCTCACCTTGGCCCTTTGCCGCTTGGGGAATGGATGTCATTGGTCTGATCGAGCCCACCGCCTCAAACAGGCATCGGTTTATTTTAGTTGCTATCGATTACTTCAATAGATGGGTTGAAGCCACATCTTACAAAGCTGTGACTAAGAAGGTCGTTGCAGATTTTGTTCGCGACCGAATTGTTTGTTGGTTTGGGGTTCCAGAGTCCATCATCACTGACAATGCCACCAATCTCAACAGTGATCTAATGAAAGCCATGTGTGAGACTTTCAAAATCAAGCACAAGAATTCCACAGCATACAGACCTCAAATGAATGGAGTCATGGAAGCTGCCCACAAAACTATCAAGAAGATACTGAGGAAAATAGTAGAGAATCACAAACAATGGCACGAAAAGCTACCATTTGCCTTATTGGGATATCGTACCACAGTCCGTACATCAACCGGGGCTACCCCATATCTACTGGTTTATGGTACTGAGGCTATCATTCCTGCCGAGGTGGAAATACCTTCCTTAAGGATCATACAAGAAGCCGAGCTAAGCGACACAGAATGGATAAGGAGCCTCTATGAGCAGCTAGCACTCATAGACAGAAAGAGGATGAACGCGGTATGTCACGGTCAAATTTATCAGAACAGAATGTCCATAGCCTTCAACAAAAGAGTCAAGCCGAGACAGTTCACACCGGGGCAGCTGGTGTTAAAAAATATCTTCGCGCATCAAGATGAAGCCAAAGGGAAATTCTCTCCAAATTGACAAGGTCCTTACATGTTTCACAAAGTTGACAGGAGAAGCACTCATACTCGCAGAGATGGACGGGGAAATTTGGCCAAGGCCAATCAACTCAGATGCAGTCAAAAGATATTATGTGTAAAATCAATTTATGCTTTTCCACGTGATGTAATTTGAACTACGCTTGACCTGATTCCCGTTTAAGAGGGGATACGTAGGTAGCCATGTGGGTTCGGTCAGAATTCAATACAATTTCTATTTTCCCCACCATCAGAAACTGGGGCAAAATTTTGAGGACCTTCAAAATTCCGAAGCAAGTTCAGCCAACCGTAGCATATGGAGCAATCAAAAATGTTATTTAGTTAACTGGGGCAAAATTTTGAGGAGGACCCTCAAAATTCTACGGCAGAAGAAGTCACGATGTCTTCGACCGTGTCACAGTCACTGGTTCATCTAACTAATTTCTAAACTATATTTTACTATGTCTTTGAAAATTATGCATGCATGCTTTTGAAATAAACTCTGCTTTAGCAAATGCTGCCCCAATAATTTGAACAAGATCTTCAGATAGAGCGGAGCAAGTCAAGCAGGAAGACGAAGGCACAAACCAACCTCTCCTCCGCAAAACTCACGATTTTTCTTTGAATGCAGGTATAAGGAATATGCACACTTTGGAATAACAGTCTTCATAACAACAAAGATATCAAACTCATCTCCAGCTAAGAAATACTCAGCTATCACCTATTATCTACTCATTGCATGAGACTAAGCATTGTCTCAAATCTGCATGAGACTAAGCCCTACCTCCCTATTTGCATAAGGCTAAGCACTGTCTTCTCTTTGGATGGGACTAATACTTGTCCCTAACTTTGCATGAGGCTAAGCCCTGCCTCCCACTTGCATAAGGCTAAGCTCTGCCTTCTATTTGCATGGGACTAAGCATTGTCCCAAACCTTGTGTGAGACTAAGCTTTGTCTCCACCCTGCATAAGGCTAAGCTCTGCCTTCTATTTGCATAGGACTAAGCATTGTCCCAAACCTTGCATGAGACTAAGAATTTTCTCAAATATGGATGAAGCTAAGCCATGTCTCCTTACTTGCACAAGGCTAAGCATTGCCTTCACCTTGCATAAGGCTAAGCTCTGCCATCTATTTGCATGGGACTAAGCATTGTCCCGAACCTTGCATGAGACTAAGCTCTCTCTCCATCCTGCATGAGCCTAAGCCCTGCCTCCCACTTGCATAAGGCTAAGCTCTGCCTCCTATTTGCATGGGACTAAGCATTGTCCCGAATCTTGCATAAGGCTAAGCACTGCCTTCCCCTTGCATGGTACTAAGCCATGTCTCGAATTTTGCATAAGGCTAGCCCTACCTCCCTATTTGCATAGGGCTAAGCATTTCCTTCTATCTGCATGGGACTAAGCATTGTCCTGAATCTCGCACGAGACTAAGCACTGTCTCTCTTGCGCTATTCTCTCCTCTTGGGCTAAGCGCTGCCCTCAACTCTATACAAGACTAAGCATTGTCTTGTTACTTCTAGCATTATGTCTTTGCACCTCATGGGATGAAATATCGCCAACTTGTCCGAAGGCGTCATAGTCTGAAGGCACCATCTTCATACCCAGAAGACACCATGTCATGGCCTAGGATCTCTCGAACTTGCACATCATTATTCAAAGGCGTCATGGTTGGGAGGCACCATTTTCATGGCCCGAGAACATCATTTCATGGCCTGCGAATCCCTCACCGCACAGTTCATAGCCTGGGACATCATGGTCTAAGGACATCATCCTCAACCGTCCAAGGACAATTCTCATGGTCTGAAGGGAATTGGCATCATGTTTAAATTTACGCAAAGATATATGCTTGCAGTGCATATTTTGATTGGCAGGTAACCTGATGAGCAATCATTATCCTAACAGGAGCAATCCCGCTCCAGTTCCTTCATACTATTTCAAACCTGGCCGCTCACCGTAACCATTTCACCTATTCGAAACCTGGTATCCGTCTTTGTGATAACTTCATCGGTATCTTTCGCCGGCGGGTCCAAAACTACACACGGCTTGATTCCTGTAAAACCAGGGATATTTAGGTAGCTCGGAAACCATAGTGTCGCCTATGTCCCTCAAATCACCGTATTCGGTCAAAATTGGCCATCATATCCTTACCCGATAACTCTTTCATCCTTCAAAGAGGGGCAGCTTTTGATACCCAATTTTTCCTATATTATTTACAAAATGCATACATATCTCCAAAATAATGCATGAGCATCATTTAATATTTTTTCATATTTTTCTACGTTTTAAAAGAACTTTTAATTAAGTTATCCCAGTATTTTATTGTATAAATAATTTCTAATTGTATCACAAATGGTTTTATAATAATTTTATTGCTTAATTTTATCATTTACATTATACTAAGCTTTAATTATTTCTTGAACAACCATATTTACATTTTTGGATTATAATTGCAATAACTTTGCAATAATAGCCCACATGTGCATAATTACCTTATTTCACAAGAAAATGACCTTTTATATTTTTATAATATTAAGTAATTATTTTAAATCATTTTTATGCATCAATATAATTTTTTATTATTTATTAGCTATTTTTATAAATTATTTTATCAAGTTAATTGCGCATTTAACAAATAGCCTCTTTTAATTTGATATTGTTGCGGACCTTGCCCAAATCACTAGCCCAGCCCAATTAAATCATAACCCTGACCCAATACCCATAACCCAATTTCCTATAACTCGCCCCAACCCGGATGGAATCCTGGCCGTTGATCTCAGAAGATCAATGGTCCAGGATCCATTTCCTTTTTTAATTAAAACACCAACCCCCAAACCCTACTCATTTTCACAAAACAGTCGCCCCTAAATACCTTTCTCCTCTCTTCTCTCTCAACCTCCCCCTAACCCTAGCCCTCCGCCCTTCAATTCATGGGATTTCTCTTTGATCCTAAGACCTATCCGGCCTCCGATCTCTACTGGTTGTTTGACTTCCATGTTATTTGATGGAATCCCAAAGAGATTCGAACAGTCTTGGTTCACAGTCTCTTGGTGAATCCGTCTGTGTTCACCCATTGTTTGTGAGTATTATCATTTTTCGTGTTTTCATGGCTTCAAATCTCCGGTCGAAAACTCTATTTTTCTACCTCTGTTTATTTTTGTACAAACCTAACTATTTCTGGCCAAATAGGTTCAGATCTCCTTAGATCTGAAGTGTTTGGAGTTTGTTTAATAGTTTTCCTTTAAGATTCTTTCGTTTTTACCGCTATTATCTGCCGATTTCACTTTTTCCCTAAAAACTAGGTGTAAGACCCGACCAGTCATTTTGAGATCCAGCGCATCGTTCAGCAGTTGGGAGTCATGAACAGCTTCATTTCGGGTCTTGTGACTTGTGTGTATTGTCAGAGTTGAAATTCAGGAGGTTCTGAGTTAAATTGAAAGGAAAATTCTCATTTCAGAAGCCTTAAGTTGAAGAAATTGAGTAAGACTGGAATTAAACGACCACGGAATCAGGATCCAAAAATTCCAGCAGGTTTGTATGGTGATTTCGGACTTGGGAGTATGTCCGGATCGAGATTTGGAAAACTCGAGAGCGTTTCGGCGTATAATGTGGAAGTTAGCATTTTGAAGGAATTTCCTAAGTTTGGCTTGAAGAGAATTTCTTAGATATTGACGTCCGTTCGAGATTCCGAGTCTGGGAATAGTTCCGTATGGTGATTCTGGAGTTGGGAGCGCGATCAGAAGTGAATTCGGATGTCTGTAGGTTATTTTGAAGCTATTTGGCTAAAGTTAGAAATTTGAAGGTTTTTGAGAAATTCGACCGGAAGAGGAAATTTGGATACCGGGGTCGGAATGTGATTCCAGAAGTTGGAGCAGGTCCGTAATGTCGAATATGACTTGTGTGCAAAATTTGAGGTCAATCGGACGTGATTTTATAGGTTTGGGCATCATATGTGAAAGTTGGAATTTTCAAAGCTCATAAAGTTGAATTTTAGTGCGATTCGTGATTTTGGCATTGTTTGATGTGATTTGAAGCTTCAAACAAGTTTGTGGGATGTTATAGGACTGAGTCGTGTGATTGGACGGGGTCCCGGGGGTCTCGGGTGTGTTTTGGGGTGGTTTCGGGCAATTTTTCTCTACTTTGTTGCTGCTGTCATCTTATGTTTCTGGTGTGTTGTGCGATCGCATCCCTTGTAGTGCGATCGCGGAGGAGAAAATGGGAGGGGTGATTATTCGTCTGTGCGATCGCGGCCTCAGTGGTGCGATCACGGAGGAGAAAATGGGAGGGGTAATTATTCGTCTGTGCGATCGCGGCCTCAGTGGTGCGATCGCGGAGAAGGATTTGGAGGGAGCTGGAAAAAGGCCTGTGCGATCGCTTAGAAGAAATGCTCTGCTGCACTGACTCGACTTCGGAGGCTCATATCTCACTATCTATAAGGCATTTTGAAGTGATGTAGAAACAAAAGTTGTAGCCCTTTGTGTCTAGTTTCTAGAAATGTAAACCATATAGCATTTGGATTTGTGTACAAAACGATATGGCTGTTACACTACAGGGTGTCCGGGAAGATGAAGAAGAAATTTGTGTTGCACAGGGCTGATTTTGGTAGCTTATATCTCGAACTATGTATGGATTTGGGAGATGACTAACAAATGAAAGTTATAGAACTTGAAGTCTAGTTTTGAGAACATTAAACCATTTGTAAGTTGGCGTTTTGTGCAAAACGTTATGACTATTCTACTAGAGGCTGTCCGGGAGGCTGGGCATTTGTTCTCCGCGATCACGAAGCTCTTTCCGCGATCGCAAAGAGAAAATTTTGGGCTGGAAAATTATACTCCGCAATCGCAAAGCATTTTCTGCAATCGCACTGAGTAAATACTTAGGCAGAATGTTTAAAAACGGGATTTTGGCCATTTCATCAATTCCTTCACTTGGTTGGGGCGATTTTGGAGGATTTCAAAGGGTGATTTTCATCAAGCATCAAGAGGT